>JAAXYW010000008.1:0-131620 GCA_036851895.1 Orthonychiurus folsomi | reverse complement strand
AAAATGGTAAAACCGTGTGAAAATCCCTAAGCTGTAACCCATGGCGGGTAAGTGTAGTACATAATTCCGTCCAACCACTCAAAACGTTCAATTTTATTGCTCTTTTTACGATCGATTGGATTTTCGCAAGGAAACTTCCATCTGGATTTCAGGTGACAAGAGCCATCGTGGGCATCGCCATTATCCTCTTACTGGTGACAATGGGAATTGCAATACGTGTCCCCCATTCCATTCCCTTGCATGCCAAAGCACTCAAATAATTATGACAAGTGGAGAAAGTGCTCTTTTCTCCATTCCGTTCGGAAGAAGTTTCTGAATTTTTCATTCGGAATATAAATCAACAAGGCAAGCAGCAGGTAACAAGGACAAGTGACTGCAACTGCAGTGATAGGATACGGAATTCCCAATAGTCATACAGGTGAAATTTATATGTTCTATCCATCTTCGGAGAAGCAACGACAATTTATACAACCAACTGCGCTGTATTTTTTACTCCCCCAGAATTTACATATATAATTTACTTATTTCTTGGCTAGTTGTGTCCTGGCGACATTTCATGAACAAAAATTAGCTTACTGCCTTGCAATTTCTGGCGGTGGATGCATTTTCTTGTAGCGAAGTTTCCCATTCTTCCTCAATTCACAGACCGTAGCCGTCACAATTGGGTTACTGGTCCCAGGCTGTAAGTTAAAACACAATCCAAAATCAATTAAAATGGGCAATGAATTTCACCAGCACCAAAGCCATGGACTTGTCGAAAATTCAAATCCAACATCACTAAAACTCAAATAAAATGTTTAGAGGAGAAGAGGAAGGAAGAAAGGGAATTTCAAATTCAGAATAATGAAAAAGTTAAAGGTGAATCGGTGGGATTGGATGGTAGGGCAAGTTACTTTTGCTTTGCGCTCAGGAAAAGTTCATGAAAAGTCAAGATGAGAAGACGGGTTTGTGGACAAACAGGAATTTGGAATAGATTCGATTGTAAACGAAGAATGAAGGAGATTTCACCACAAACCGACTATGAAGTGGAAGAAGAAAAGAATAACATTTCAAAGGGAGCTCAACTTTTCCATCTTCATCGATTGAAGGGCCATTCCATTCGAGGGATTCATTTCCGTCTCTCTCTCATCTCCTATCTCACCAAAGGAATCCTACCTTCTTATCCAACTCCCTTTTAAATCCTCCGTCCACTTAAATTTACAACTTTTATTATTCAGAACTTTTAATTCCCTTCAACGACCGGCTGCTTCACTCACTCAACCGGAAAACAGCTTTGGGGTATGTGGGGAGGTGTTAAGCGGTTGGTGAAAGTTGAAGTCATTTTTATTACGGGAAATGAAATAAATGTTTCGGAGCAGGTGGTTGCCTCATAATATTCCAACTTTTCCCGTTTAGATAGACTTCGGGGTGGGAACTACTTTTCAGTTCCCCTGCAATGACAGCTTGGAAAGTTTTTAGGGCTTATATTTGCGCTAAGAAAACTCCAGCTGATCCCTCACTAATTCCAAAACACCAGGACTTCTTTTATATTGCCAATCGCACGTGTGTTGTACAAGGCTTTATTTTTTAAAAACACTTCCATTCCATCTAATTAAATTCGGGGAACACATTCAAACTTTTAAAGAAAGTTGCTGAAGTCTATCCAAGCCCAGGCTTTGCTCACATAATTTTATTTTTTCCTGAATCACCAATTACACAAATTTAAGCCTCATTCAACTGACTGTTCAATTTGAAAAACTTAAATTGGCAAGAAAAAGTGATTTGCCATTATTTGGAAAGGTAAGAAAAACTTTTCCAGCAAAACTTCCATGCAAACGTACAGTAGGACACAACTCGGAAAGAAATTCAATAATACTTTTAATCGGAATATCAAAACTTTTCCAATAGGATAAATTTGTTCCTCTGGCCTTCCAAGTTGTCATTAAAAGGGATTTGGAGATTATTTTGGAATTAGGTGTACGCACTCATACCATGTACGTAAAATAACATTAAGGGCTGAGTTCTACGGTGAAAGGTGGATTAGGATAAGAAGGGAAAGTAAATTATTTTCCATCCCGTTGAAATGTGGGGAGCCGCACTTACCTTTGGATAACGGAGCGTTCTAATTTGCGGATAAGCAAAGTCCTCGGCTGAATTCCCGTACTGAAGGATGTAGTGTTGGCCAACCAAGGAGTCGTTAAACGTCAGGTAGAGCAGACTTTGGCCGTCATTTGAGAACCATAACGCGGAATTGCTCTCCAAGATCTCCTCTGGAAAACGTGGGCAAAAAGTCAAAATTAATTACTCAATTCCATCCCGAGTCCCTTGCCGTGGCCCCAAGGAAACCAGATCCACATTACTTTTACTTTACGACCAAAAGGTACAAAAGCTGAGCAATGAATTAAGTATTAAGCCCCCGCCTTATTTGTGCTCTAATTTGTAGGGCTCCTGGCTAATCTCCTCGAAATGCATACCATCAACTTAAATAAATAATGCTCCTTTTTGGAAATGCTGCGGCCGCCTACCAGTTTCCGCCTTTTACTACGTACGACGCCTTTCCCTTAGGCCAAAATATTACGGCTTCACTCGGATCCTCGGTCAGGGCTAAGTTCTAGTAGGAAAATCCTCATGTTCCCTGTGTTGGAAACCCGACGGTTCTTGTATTGTGTTGAAATGAAAATGATTTGGTCTTACTTAAAATTCATATAAATCTTGGTGCCATAAATATTCAATCCCAAAACAACTCAAGTAAGGAATGAGGAAAGAACGTTTCATTATTCTAAGCCGAATGTGTTTTATTTTGAGTGCTTTCTCCTTGAGGGAAAGCTCCATTTCTTTGCGTGGGATTGCATGGAGTAAAAATTTGCATTTCCACACGATGGATACACCTAATAAATAATATTTGGTAAATGTACGTACTACTTTGGATTCGGACACCCAACAGATGCAAGTGGCAATATTTTGCTGTCCACAAGCCGTATGTAATTCTCATGGCTGGAAGTTGGAGGAAAGTGCTTTCAGTGGAGGATGTCAGTTGACATTATTGAAGGAATTGTGACACTAATTCAATGGCCCAGAAAAGTCCTACGTACACGTACTCCAAGGGCTCCCTTTGTCCTCAAAGCTAGTTCCCTGCTGGCTTGGTTGGAAAGTGCAAGGCCCGATTTAATGGGCCAAACATCAAGTTGATAAAGTGCGTGTGAAGTCACACAGACTTTTAGGGAAGAGGGAACGAAAACAATTTGCGAAGAGACATAAATTTACGAAATCCACATATATCTTCACCCATCCAGCCTACTCAAATCCGGAGGATTCACAATGGAGTGTAAAACCACCAAAAAAACATGTGTGTAATTCACAGGGTGGAAAATTCCAGCCGAAAAGCACTTTCCTCCACAAAAAGGACCAAAACCCTCCAATTGAATTATAGCTTTGAGTCCTACTTATTCAAAAGAAATTCCGTGATTTGTGCATTGTGCTGTGTTTGTGTATAATTTTTTAGAAATGAATTTCTCACAAAAAAAAGTAATCCATACAACATTTTTCGCATTCGCAGTGAAAATTGTTGAATTCAACCTTGGCCAAGCCTCCATAATTCCTTCCCCCTACTGCAGGTACTTAAGGGGATTGGGAGGCTGATATGGTGGAGAATGGTGTTAGTTCCGCCAAGCAGCTAATTTGTGGAAATGGTAAGATTAGCTCTACAAAGCATTTAGACATGACACTCCCTCAGCCTCTGAGGAATTGACGAAGGATCGTGAACACGGGTAAGGATTGCAATGAATAATAGATCCACTCTTCCGTTTGACGCATCTTCAAGGGAACCCAAAATAGCGAGGAGTTGAATTGTGAATCCTCGCCTCTTCCAAAAGACTAGAGACTAGGAAATACACTATTAATATTTATTTTCAATGCATAATACATAACTAAGTTAACTGCAACTCATGGATCCCTATTCCTACATGCATCCTATACTGTTTAAACTTCATCCACTGACTACCATGGATGCTTTTCGGTGAAAATTTTAAAGGTTTATTTAAAATCAAAGAAATTTGCTAATTGGATATTTCCATGAGGTGGTGGGAGTGGAAGCGAGAACTCAATTTCCGTGCATGGCTTCCAGAGTGGAACACATTAATTCACAGATGAAATTCCAAGTACATGCACAAGTTGCCGGAGACCCTGACTACGACTGTGGTGGGGAAGAAAAGGACAATAGAAGACGGCGGTTTGTGGAGGCTTGAATCCCCCCGCCCCAAGTAAAGACTTACCTTCATAGAGCCAGTCAGGTACTCCATTGTAGATGACTCCATTCTGAGCCGTGTCAGTGATTCGTTGAGCCGGGACTGCTCTCTCACTCACGTTCATTTTGTAATAAATATCTCCCTCATGGACTAAAATCAGAGAATTTCCCACGGGGGACCATTTCACTAATTGCAATCCTGACTGCCTTCCAGGTTGAGTCGGCTGTGCATGGTCATGACGTGTCTCTCCTCCGATTATTAGATCGTATGCACTCCTGCCCAACAAATCAAAGCACCAAATGTCACGCACATCACATATGTTGTTCAAATTATATTCAAGTAAGTGTTTCGCACTTGGAAATGGCATATTCAATCAGGGCTGTAGGTTGTGTTGTGTTAAAATTCCTTTGATTTCCAACAAATACAGCAACTTATTTTTTTTTAATAATGTCAATCCACAACTGCCTTGAATTGGCATTCAACCCTCTGAGTGTGCGCCTTCGGGGGATATATGGAATGCGGAACACAATAAAGTACATAGAAAGTGGATTGTATCCTTCTGTGTACTTCCAGGATTTCCGCAAATGATTATTTGGGATGTTGAGTCAATTAATTTTACACGTGGACTTGGCATGGCAAATGCCCCCCAGAACCAACCAAGGTGGGTTTTATAATTCGTAGGCGGAAATTATTATTCATTAAATGCAGACTGGAGGCATGTCAATGTCAAATCCTCTTTCCGTAGGAGGCATAAGGCAGGAGGTATATTTTGCACCTTGTAAAAGACTGTATGCCTTTAATATCGCACCATTTTGGCATTTCTCCCTTCCGCTTCAGTTTTTAATTACATAATTCATAATTCAGTCTTTTACTATCGATTGGTTTGTACATACTTTATTTGCAGGAGTAGATATGTGAGTTCATAATAGTTAAGCAGCTGCTTCGTGTAATGTAAAGGGAGGCATGCGTACAAAAACCCCATTGGAATAACCATACAACATTTGGACTCCGAAAAGAGAAAACCCCAAGTCTTTTTAATTTGACTCCTCCAAAGTTCCGTGCTCCAAAGAAATGAGAAGTGGATGACAAAAGAATTTATGTTTTGTGGCTAGGAAAGTAGACTTGACTTCCCCGCCCCTCTGGAGGAATGAGTGAAAGTAATTGTATTCAGGAGAAAGTTAGACGGAGAAAGGATTAAAGGAAATCAAATTTTGAATTAAAACAATGTCTGAACTGTCATATCTGAGGCCCAAATGGGTGGATCCCACAAAGAACAAAGGTCAAACACAAAGGGAGGAGTTGTTTGAAGAGTTATGGGATACACATTCCTTTGCATTTTCTTTTCTTAAGGCGCTGCGAGCCCTGCCAATGGCAATTGCAATGACCCGAGTCAAATGCCTCGGTTGATGACGTGCTCAGGAGAGTGGGAAAATCCTACAGAACACAGATTCATGGGCAGAAGATGGATCCCGGGCACTGGAGTTGAATTGGAAACAGTCATCATAATTATGAGAGGGGGGAAAGGGGCTGGACCGCAATGCGCTTACTCGGCAGCAAACGTTAAGCAAAGGGAAAAGACATCACCACTTTTCAAAGCTCAAATAAATTTCAAATTTCATAATTATCCCCGCCAGGCTTCCACCCGTCCCCCCATTAACCTCATTCATTTTTCTTGCCATAAATACGCAAATTCTTCGCCTGTGACGGGAATACAAAGGATGGGATTGAATGATGAGGCGGGAGACTCCCTACGGCGAGCCGGAGTTATTATGTTATTACAAAGATTACCTGGGGAGGGGGAAAAAGGAGAGTGATAAATTCGAGGAGGTATCGATCAACCTGTCACTGATAATATGGAAGAGCCATGAGTTTCTAAAAGATTATTATTATTGCCCCTCAAACTTTTGTATCACATTCGTATCATCAAATAAAACTCTTCCCCCCTATGGCTCCGTTTGGAGAAAAAAAATACACGCCGTCCGTCCACCTTCGAAGGATTCGGGAATCCGCCTGATTTTTGTGTATTTTTCTGGCGGGTAATATCGGGTGGAGTCAGCCGCAATAATATTGAAGAGCCATTCGTCCAGCCTTACCTTGCATTGATGTCGTAGAGAGTGTAGCTGGCGAGGAATGAGAACCGATGAACCTGGATGATAACAAGCGGGATTATTATTATTATGGCTTGAGTAGCATGACACGTAATTACTTTCCTGTCCCTCCTCTCACCTTTTCCTTATCGTGCACCAACACAGCAAACTTTTTATTTGCCGAGAGACTGAATGCCGTGGCTTTGTACATCGACTGTGACAAAACAAAAACCCAGTATTAGTTTTTTCCACTTTTTTTTTATTCTGTTGTATTGGTTGGGGGCAAATTATTGGTTATTGTGACAAAAGAAAAGTAGACGTTGGACGCCAAAGCTGAATTATGAGCTGGTAAGCTCTATTTTTGTTTCACAATTGGTTTTTTGCCATACTGCATGTAAAGACGGCTCAATTGATGTAATATGAAATTGATGGGTTTTCAGGAGGTAAAAACAACATATTTAACTAACCACTAAAATCTGGATTAAAAATAGCAAATACAAAAAACACATCATAGCTCTTCCTGATTAATAAAACACATAAAATTTTCATTTTGCATTAAAAACTGATAGACTCAACTTAAAATTTGACGCATGGGTACTCATGAAATTTATATGTTGGAGAAAAAAGGGGTCGCCTTGATATATTTTTTGTTTCAAGTACACCACTTCAAAGAAAAACACATTAAATTTCCAATTTACATTAAAAAGGGATTGTGGGAACTTAAAAGTTGATGGACATCCCTCGAATCAAATTTTTGTGATGATGATGACACGGGCTCTGCTAGGTTTCTTCGTAGCTACTCAAGACGCCAATAATCAAAAAACGAAATTGTAGGATCGTGCATACTAAAATCCCATCTGCGTTTAAGTTTATAGCGAAGAAAGTGCTTTGCTAAGGCGTTTTTACAGGGGAATTTGACTGCCCTAAGTATAATTTTACCTTCCCCGTCAAAAACCTCATTTATTTTCTAAGACCTACTAAAATCTCCAAGTTCCCACAGTAGAGTTACGGTTGTAAATTTCTCGGGAATATAAAATTTGCTGAAAGTAAATATTCTGAGCTGTTACCGGCCACAAAACCAGACAGGATCTCAAATTCAAGCCTTCACTTTCCCACGTTTCCAATCAGGGATCTTACTTCCCTCTCAAATCCGAAGGACTCGCGTGGGATTCCAGTGGCGAAAGAAATAGGTTTTTTTTAATGGGTTCGCCACGAATGAACGCCCCACAACCAAATCTTGCCTTAATAAATATTCAAAAAGGGTTTTCGATTTATTATCTAGAACAGCTCCAGAACTTTAACCGCCGGCCCACCGTTAACCAGACCAGACTTGTATATTATTATTAACAAATACCCTCAATCAAAACAACTTTTCCACTTGAATTCTAAACCCAGAGTTCAGCTAAATTCCAAATATCACAAAATCCCCATATTTCTCACTCACAATTTCAAATTTCGCATGTGTTTGTAATTGAATTTTCTAACCATTCATCCTCCAAATTCAAATATTGTCGTCATCACCATCCCTTGCTACCGACCCGTGAGTGCGAGTTTCACCAATGCCGGATTTGCCTGGAAGGTTCGCCCATCAAAATGTAATTCCAGGTGACGCCTGGAAGGGCACGGCCGACTCCGAGGCCCAAGAAAATTGCCATTGCTTTTGCCAATATTATTTTCTTCGGTGTGCGTGCTTTGGAAATGGGCACATGCAAATATCCTGTCTGGAAACTTCAATATGTGATGGGACGACGAAGGCATGCAACACACACACCCGACACCCACCCACCACCCAAACCCACGGAGAAAGGATCCGCTTGGATGAATATTATTACGACCAGTCATTCAGCGGCTTTCACGGCAAGGCAGAAAGTGAATTATATGCATCCTAATATGGAGGAGGATATGGGGGGGGGGGGGGCTGCATGACTTCATCCCTTTTTCAAAATAACCCGACCACCCAGGCCTAAGCCATGGTATGAACTCTAGGAATGAACTAGAGGATTTTAGAAGAAGTTGAGGAGCTAGCTAGCTGACTGGAATTTCCCTTGCACTCGCCTCACCACACTTTCTATTTTCTAACGACTAAATATTTTCTACTTGAATGGGATCTGGATTTCATCCATCTCTCACAGGCGGATGGATGGATAGATGACGTTCACAACTTGCCATACAAGACAGGGAGTCGTTTTAAGAGACGCTGCAGGCCTCTAACCGCCGTTTTTATCGATTCAAGCTCAACCAACTACGTTAGATACACAGTTTTACGTGTCCCGCATACACCTTTCCTAGTAAAGAAGGAAGACTTTCTTAAGAAATGTTTCGTATCTAGTCAAGAAGAGAATATATTATTATTATCCATGGTGAGGTTTAAGGGGGAGCTAGCTACTTTTACTGACTACGTGCTCAAGTACTTCATCCTTTGCTCCGATCCCGCCCTAAGGAGCAACCGGGGAGGCCGGAAAAGCTTCATTTTCCAATTCACAAGAGTTCCGAAAAATGAGAGCTTTCCCTTCTCATTTGACTCCCGTCTAACTCAATCCCAAACTGACACCTGATGCCGAGAATGCCGACCCAGTGATTGGATCCGAGAGGAATTTTTCATCCATTTTATTTGAGTTGGTTTGGATTTTGGCAGGATTTGAGCCATTTATTACCCCATTTAATGTTTACATAATCCAGATATTTAGCTTTGGATTTAAATTTGGCGGAGATCAAAATGTCATGCTAGCTTTGTAGTAAAAATTATGAATACTGCCAAATACATCATATGGATGTTGCTCAGCTGGAATGAGGAAATCTGATGTGTCTTAAATGAGTGATGGTTGTGCTTGCTTTTAACGCGCTAATTAATGATTGAGAACTTTCTCTAGCAGATGGTCAAGTCAATCATGCGAGAGGTTTTAATTCTATTTGTACAACATGCGTTGGAATAAATAGTTGAGGTTCTCTTTTCAAGTGGATCAACTTACGAATGTTTGGTTGCTGATAATTGAACGAGTCGTCATGTTTATAGTTTCCAAAATGGATGCCCCTCCGTATTTATCCCGAAATGCCCATTCGTGATCTGCAAATATTTGAATGAAATAAGCCATTAGAATGAGAAGAAAAAGAAATTTGCATCAGAACAATAATACTTGAAGTTTGACTCTATGTTGTACTAGGCACATGAAACTTTTTCCCCATTTCCCACTTGCAAAAATGCGAACGATTACACTGAAGAAGGGATTTGAAATGACAATCCAATTGGAAATTTCTATTGTTGTTTGGATTGCCATTAGTGGAGCTTTGAATCCGGGCATTGTAATAATGCCGAGAAGCATAAGAATGGGATTTGGATTAGTTGGAATGCCTTTATAAATCAAATCCAACGGAAAAATTCCATTCCCTTCCGGAAATATAAATTTGTCCTGTCTCCCGTCGTGCATCCTCCAACCAACAATGGGTTGTCAAATATTGGCATGTTGGGTGAAAGATGTTTGGAGTTTCTCCGCATCCGCGTGTATGTAGTCAATGCATTGTGTTGTAATTTTTATACTTTCCTTTGTCAAAATCTAGTAAAGCAAATTTCCCTTCTTAAAATGTTCCCAACCCCCTACTTTTGGCTGAGTAAGAAAGTGGGTTTTTTGTGACGAGAGTTATTGAGGTAGGAAAAAGATATGTGCACTTTGGATTTCTCTACCCGAAGGAAAACTACCCTACCCCCCTGGAGTCAAGTGGAGTGACATAAATCCATTCATTCCTTCAAAACCCATTAAGGCTATCGTATAAATCCCATCTTTATCCTTCTTCATGCTCATCTGGTGTGGTTCCTCATACATAAAAATTTGTAGCCGCTCTTCCTCAGGACTTTTATTTTTATGATCTTTGTGGGCTACCCACTCCGATTCACAACATCCCCTTGGGATGTCCAGTATAAATGATAAACAAATTCTAAACCCTTTCCCTTTAATGCTGCATATGTACATGCTCTTTCAAAAGATGACCGAACGAAAGGAATCCAAGATATTTGATAGTGGGGAAAGGGAACGCCTTTGAGTGCGGAAATCCAGGGGATCCCCGCCTGGAGTCGGGTATAAAATTATGCCATGCAAATTCTTTTGTATTGCCTCATTCCTTGCAGCGAAGCAGAATGAATATGAAGCAAGCTTGATTTCATTGTTGTGTGTACTATTGTAAGCATTGTGGAGGGGATTGCATCCAACTCAGCTCTACTGGCCTCTTTGATTGGCTTTACATGAATTCGGCCAATCATAGATGCGAACTGTACAATTTTACTTCAAATGAAAACGGAAATTCTTGCATTTGATATTAAAATGATATTAAAATTGTGACACAATGTATGATAATTCACAAAGAAGTTGATTGCAATACTACAGTTTGCAAATCTACATGCAACTTTAGCACCAAATACAAGCAAAAGAACACCATAGCAGGTAGCATGGAGAAAGTGCGAATTGCAAGGGTAATTTACAGCCTTAGAGAAAGATAGACACGTCGTCCGGGAATCCTTTCCTGCTCTAAAGACGTGTAATTAGCACTTAATTAACTCACGCCATTCCACGTCGCAAGTAGGACTGGGGCTGGAGACAGATCCTCTAATACAAATAAGGCTCCTTACCCGATATCCAAGTTCCATTTGACCTCAAGGGTGAAAAGTCCGGGCCGAAAACGTCGTCGAGTTCAAAGCGGCGCCCTTTAACTCGTGGGCCTTCATCCGGTGGTGTGAGAAGAACGACAGATGTGACGATCAGAGTTAGGACCGAGGCTATTACCAACACCGCAATGATTATCCCTTTCCAGTTCCGGTCATTCGAACCTGCCACCACCAAATCCTGAAAAGAACATTAAATTCTTGCATAAAACGTCCAATTTCTTGTGAGTGGCTAGCGATATACTTGATACTAAAGATAGAAAGCTCAGGTGGGTTCGGAGCTTTGCTGTGCGTCTAAAGAATCTTAAGTCCCATTCACTAACTCCCACTCCAACTCTCATTAATAGAGTCTATGAGATTAATTTCAGGTAAGAATATAATTCAGCCAATTTTTCGGGAGTCAGTAATAGACTTTGAGGAATTTTGAAGCTTTCTCAGCAAACGAAACTTGCAACGCAAAGCATGCACATGTTTGCGCTAACTTCTGAAGTTTTTCTATGTCAAATGTGTTTAATTTCCGGAGAAAATTTGGTGAAATTTGGTATTCAAAGCCAAGGGCTTGAAGATCCAAGTCATATTTCATTAAGGACTAGAATTTAATGGTCAAACTTGGATTCTTGAAGGTTTTAAGGATCGAAGCAGGACCAATTTCCGTGTTTTCATTTTGTTAGCGTAAGAAAACATGTGATGGATTCACTTCACGATGCATGTGACCATACATACTGCATTTGAAAGATAAGGGAAAGTTAATTATAGTCGCCACTAGACTTTTCCCTCCCTTCTTTTCTTTCCCGCCCCACAACCAATTTATTTTCATCGATTTCTCATCCCCTTTCCTCTACTTCTCGTACACGATAATTCTTTTTTGAAATTCGATTTCTTAAACCAAATATCCCGGCATTTCCTCGCACGCTTCAAATGGATGGAATGCAAAGGCGTGCCTCCAATAACTCAAAGCACAGTTATGCTACTCTGAGCTAACGATGATAGTCCATCCATATTTTGGAAATGACAGCGTTTTCCCGAGAAACTCGAAAGTGTAAAAGTTCTATTTGCCTCTTAAAAAACTTGCTTTTCCATGCATTCACGTACTTTTGTTTGTCAACTTTTTTAGAATGGCTATTCTAAAAAACAAATCTAATATCTAAGTACACAAGTATTCAAAATAATTGTGTAAGATGTTTCACTTACGTCTTCGTCATAGAAGTTGTTGTCTTCCATTCTGGTGTCTCTCAATCTGGTGCTGGTGTCACTTGTAAGCTACTTCACTGCAAGTAAAGCGGTCTAATTCTGCTAATAATTGAGTATAATGTCAACGGAAGGCAGAGATATTGTGAAACATCACCACTAGCTACAATGCTTAACCAAATTCAAATTGTAATTTATTACTGACAAAAATGTATTTCAAATTGCATACTTCAATCACAAAGAACTGGGTTGATTGTAAAATTAGGATTTCAGTTATACTGTAAATTTACTTTAAGAGTGTGATGGATAAGCCAATATGCAGACACTAAGAACTGGAGCTTTGTGAAACTTTCACTTCCGGAGAAGAGTCCCACACCGAAGAGAAGTTCGCCGCAGACTGAAGGAGGACTCCACCGAGAAATGTGTTTTACAGGATAGAAATGGCTTGGAAAGAGAAAGGACATGCCATGTGGAGCTTAAGCTGCAACTAGAAGGGTGGATCAAATGCTTTTCCCGGGCACCCATGTGCAACTTTACATTTGGAGGAAGGAGTTTCAGTACATTGATATGATTGACAGACGTAAAAGGACACTTCTTATTTGACAACCAGGAGAAATATTACAAATTTGTGTAAAGTATTTTGCTTTAAAAATTTAACCTCATTCACATAAATTTTGCAATCAAAATTTCGCATGATAAATTGATCGGTAATTTAAAATCCAGCGTACAAAAATTTGAATTTATGATGTGAATAGACATTGATGTGAATTATTTCTGATTACCGGTTGTTCCTCCGTCGCCTGCAACACATAGAATGAAAGAAAAGAACTAAATACAGTTTCAAATAGCACAAGCAAATATAAGTATGTTTGACTAACCACGAATGGTGGTTTTGGAAAAAGCAGCATTTCCTTCCTGAATTTGCCTTTCAATCGAATCTGACACCTGTCCCCAAACCGTTATGCGTTGTCTTAGTTTAACATCGTCGCAAAACCAACCTGAAATTTGAGGCTGGACGATATTCTTCAATTTCGAGGCCGTCTGAGGTTCAGCGGACTTCTTAGCACTATAGGATTCTTCAACTTTCTCGGCAACCACTTGAAACCCCACCAATTTATTTGTGTTCGTCTTCTCTTCAGATTTAAAGCTTAGGTTGCGTTTTCGTTTTTCCAATTTCTTTTTCTTGCTTAAAGCTTTAGTCCAGTTGTCGTGTCCGATATTGTTAAGATGTGCATCCAATGTAAGGTAATTTGTAGAATTTGCGGAACTAGTACTTTCCTCCGAGTCCATCAACTGTTGGCTTCTCGCCACTTCTTTCATGTTTGCAACATCATCAGATGCCCTGATGTTCAAAAACCCTTCCGGCAACTCCAGTTCCACAGAATTTGTAGGTTTAGTTACACCTGTGGCTCCTGCTATATTCATGAGACGCATAGATTCTTCGCATTTAACATTTTTTGTGGAGACCGAAGTTCTGAGCTCTTCAAGTCCTTCTTCGGTAATAGCCATCAGTGCCTCCTGTAATTTCTTTCTGTTCGCAGCCTCTTCGGATTCAGCTAAGCTTCTGAATCGCACCGGCTTCCAGCGTGTCCAAGACTCAGCACCACAGGACACATCAGTCGCATTTTCGTTCGCCGCCTCATTATGATCTTCCACTGGTGTCTGTGGTTCAGCTACTTGTCTGTGCCTGCCGATATTGGCCCGCATTCGTTTAAAAGCCATATTTTTAGGAAATCTGTCAGCCCTTTCAGGTTGGTCAGACTCCTCTTCCGTTGATCCAAGGTTTGCTTTCGGTTTTCGAACATAGTGTTTGGTTCGTGTCTTTTTCTGCCTCCTAGCACCTCCAGATAACGGCAGTGAAGGCACTGATGGACCCGTACTGCGCGAAGAAGGCCCTGGCTCCACGACTTGTTCTTGATTTTCACCATATTCTTCGATGAATTTTTGTACCTCTGCTGCTCGTACGGGTTCTATGGCTGCGTATCCAGCCAGGATCGCATCAATGCTGTTGGGACTAACAAAAGAAAGATTTAGCCTCAATTCTACAAGTTTGAACACTTATAAGTTTACAAGTCAGCAATGTGTTTAACTCACTTATTCTGCATTATTTTGGTCAAGTACAATTGAGAACCTGTCTCTGCTCCTTTTTAAAGGTCCTGTAAAAAAGAAATGCGGAATTAATTGACAAGGCAAGGTAGTAGGAAAGGCCGCATAAGTCTAAAACTGAAATCAAAATGATGAGAAAGTTCTTTCCCGTCTTGTCCGAGTCGGAAATAGTAGCAACACAAAAACAGAATACGCATTTGGCTTGTATTATGGGAATAAACAGTATGAGCCTGAATTTGGAAGATCGTTACTCTTAATATATAAAACTTACAAACGCATCAAAGGCGAAGAAATCTAAACTAAAAATTTTGGATTTGAACATCATCTTCCATGCATCATTGCAATATTGCAAATTGCAGTTGATCAGAAGCGGAAATACACCTCATTATTTGGGCGTTGGAAATGCTGGGGTTGGGATTATGATTATGGGATGATATTGGAAATTCCACACTTTCTTTGCTACACTAATTATTGTTAACATTGACAATGACATTGCTGCTTGAAGAAATGTCAAGAGGATCTCAAAATGTAAAACTAACTCAATTTTCCCTCGCCTTTTCAGGGATATATGCATTTGCCCCAAACTTTGATATTGTTTCCGCTCTGTTAGCTAATTCAAGCAGAAGTGGCCAAAGAAATAAAAATCTACCTTTAAATCGCTTTGTCTTTCAAAATTCCAATGAACCGCAAATAAAGTTGCTACCGCGAGTTATACTTTTTGCTTACTTATTATCTTTCGAAGCGATTTATGTAATTCTGGCTTACTCTGTACATTTTGAATTAGATACTCATCCTCAATTTATTAAGCAAACCTACCAGAGCTTAACCGCTAAGTTAAAGCAAAAATATTCCAATACAGTGCTTCCATGTTATGGACTGATTAGTCGTACACAGAATAAGAGTTCTTCGATTAAAATGCGAAGGGTGCTTAAACATATTGCTATATCCATATCGTCATCGTCGCGTACTGCGCTTTGCATTTGCGTTGCAATGCAAAAGGGTAAAGTAACTTGGATTCTTCAACGGAATTCGCCGCCTTATGCACACCCCATGCACCGAGAACAGCGAAGAATAAATATAATTCTATTCTGAACATGTACATGATTTATCCCTACACATGTAGAAGGCAGGTCCGACCGGTCAGCAATGCTTTAAAATGAGATCACCGAATCAAGGCCTGACTACTTAAAACCCGAGCACTCTACGTAGAGCATCACAAACTCTGCATTCAATGCATAATCTAATGAAGGACACAAGGGCATGCACTTGCATTCTAATTAAAATTTCGGTTTGAACATGAAGCAGTGCGTAATGAAATCCTTGGATATGGATTTAGGCATTTTAATCAAGCCCACTTCATAGCTGCACTACTGGTTGGGGCTTCCCTCTGCCTAATAGGGTTGTTATACTTGAAAACATGGAATTTATTAGGAAGGAATTAGAGCCTTCCATTAAACGTAACTACTTAAATCAATATTTCTCACCCAATCAGACGTCGACAGATGCTTGAGTTACAAGGTAAAGTAGAAGACTGCAAATTGAAACAATATTCAATTTGTGAGTAGGCCCTGGTTCATAAAATGTTGCTTGACTTGACCCGGCGACGTCTCCAAAAACAAAAATAATGCGATGATGCAAGTGGTTCGCCTGTTTTTGAATTGGCAAATAGAGTAAGATGCAGTCAATTATCTTTATCTGAGCTACTGACGACTAGCGCCGTAGGTAATGGTGGAACGGCCGTTTGACTATACTCATTACTGAATCACAGCCAACTAACAGACATGGAATCCTGTACGTTATCACCCCTCAAAGGGAAAGGTTTATTCCTGAAGGGGTTTCTGTGTGCGACATGCGAATAATCAAATGTAATGCCATTGCATATTTTTATTCTTTGGGAATAAATCCAAATCCTTCCTTCCCTGCAACGAGAACTGGGCAGCAAAAATTGCGTAGCAAACATTTTGTACAATTTAATTTAGCCAGGCGCCAGACTGAGAGCCACTTGGCTTTTACCCTTGAGTATCCACAATTTTTGGAAATGTGTGAAGAAGTTTGACTTGAATGGGTAGCGGTATTGGAGACATATGATGAGACCGAATTCTTGGGAGTATGTATCAAGGATTCATTTACTTCATTCTCAGACGCAAAAGATTTTAGTGATTTACTACACATCGTTGGAAATTATAAAATTTATAGCACATCGAGCTAAGCAAATTTACTTTGTAACACGCGCTGCGTCCAACTTTCATTATCAATTAAAAACTACTTAATTTTATTGCACATAAATATTCTGTGACGTCAAGCTATTTGTGAGCTTTGGTTAAAGAATTTGTTCTTCTTTCCCGCTATGAGCTGCCTCAAAACGTTTTCTGTTAAAGCTAATCCCTAGTTTGCGGTTAAACCCATAGCTATCACAATTGGAAATGCAGCGCAAACTTCGAAGCCTGCTCGGCAAATCAATAAACGCAACCATTCTGAATGCTGGCTCTAATTTCGAGTAACCATGGATGTGTTTTCTGAAGTTCTTGTTGATCTAAATCTAACCTGCCTGGTTTGATGAGGATCTTGGAATTTCTGATTAACTGCCTAACTGCGTAGTTTCACCAAGAAAATTACAAGTGACACTTGACTAGATTCCTTACAATGCATACTTGCGTCACGATCGAACCAGAGCCGGAGGAGCCATCGCAACCTGTGACGCACGAAGACAAGTCCGAATCGGAGAGATCAACCAAAGCGAAGTTAAAACGACCTATTATCTACCACGGCCCTTCTTTAAAGAAACTTGGCCGATACGTTGATTTACCATTGGAGGATGACGCATGTCGTGCGCATGTAATTAATAAGTGGCAAATAAAAGTTTTATGAATCCACATCAAGTTGATATTTTAACCTGTCACATACCCGCCCACAATTGTTTTGCCTTGCTTTGTAGCGTACAGGAGGGGAAACGGATATATTTTCACGTACAAATGCGACACAGCCCGAGCCTGAGAAAAAGCTAATCGACTGGAAGCACTATGCTGACCTTTTCGGGTTAAATCATTTCCTGCTTGCTAGAATTTTTATGGACCAATGTGCACTATTACTGGCGGTACCCATAATTCCTAAATTAAACTTTTATGTGATGACAAAATCTCTAGCACGCATATTTCCTAAATTTCCAGTGTACAGCTGGGATGACTGCAGTAGCCTTTTACGTGGAATATCGAGTTTCCGTAAATGCCTTCGGAGCAACGTATTTAGTGTATTCGTCCAAGCTTAAATTGTACCAATCCATTTGCTTTGGTCTTACCATGATTTCTATTTATATTGCAACCAAGACCAATCATTGGAGCTACTATCTGCCTCCAGTAAGATAATACTGTGTCATCTTTCATTTAACACTCAACATTCGCGTACATTCATGTGTATTCCTTCCCACAGTATGCAATTTTCTCCGTAATCAATTTTATTCTCATTCTGATCGCAATTTCTTCCTATTTGGACATCCTTGATCCCGTCATGTCTAAGGATTATATGTCACCTTATCCAGATAAGTTTTATTATTCTAAACCAGACAGCGAAGTAGAGCGTTTTGTCAAATTCCAACGCCAGGTCAGTGGTCTCTCATTCGGCTTGACTTTACCAAGAATTGTAATGATATGAAATTTAAAGTTCAGTTTACTTGCTGCGGATCTGAAAACTATACTGACTACCACCACCAAAGCATTTACCCCAGCACTTGTTGCCAGAAGGATAATTTGAATGGTAGTTGCCGGTACGAGCCGGACATGGAGCCCTTGGTCATGAATTTTAAAGTGAGTTGGAAATAACGCGAGTTTATCCACAATGCTAGTGCATATTAACATAATGGATTACATTTAATTTGAAAGGGCTGTTCTAAGGCCTTCCACGAATACAACCGTACTATTCTTGAGCCGGGGGCAACATTTTTATACTTTGAAATCCTTGTAATTACATTTGTGACGGGGGTCCTCGTTGTTTTTCTTTGGAGGCTGGACCGGTTGAGCACCCTCCAAAGAAGACAAGTGTTCGCTTACCGTGCAAAGACGAGGCGCTACGTCCGCGAACCCAAAGCCAGCAAATCCGAACTCAGGAATCCAGACCTGCTAATGGAATACTATGCAAAGTTTATCCAGGAACGCAATACGGAAATGGGACCCGGTGGAGCATTTCCAGGAAAATTCACACGAGCAAGACTCGGAAAAATAATTCTAATGATGCAACTCCTTATTCGAGACCGTGCGCTTTTCAGAATCCCGAGGAGGAGGAAATACATGACGCTATTAATCCGAGTACTCAACTCCGTGGAGACTTTAGACGATTTTTTAATGCAATTGGAAGTGATTGCAGGGTATTATGAAATGTTTCCAGAGAGAAAGCTTCCGATGTGGTTTTTTGCCAATTTCAGGCCCCGAGAACGAAAACTACGCTTCATGATTAACAACGAAATATTGACAATTGGTGGCTCTGATGCGTCTATAGGGGGACATTCAAAGGTTTACAGGGCTACCGGTAGAAAAAAACGAGTACCTCAATTTGAGGAGGAAGAGGAGGACGATGAATCTGATATTGCCACCGCGTGTGTTCTGCCAAAAGTTCATGCATTTACAAATCTGACAAAATGATCACACATTTTTATCAAACTGCAACCGTTCCGTTATTATTAACTGCAAGCCGGGGTGTGAAGCGTCGCTTTTAAAATAAATGTTGTAAAGTGGATTGATTATCAAGGGATCTATATGGCATCTTGTAATTGTAGCTAAATTTAATTGCTGAAACAATCTAATTTGAATAGTGCATGTCTTTGTACATGCTACTTATACAAACTGAGATAAAAAATTATGCATATGTTTTTAAGCCCGTAAGGAAATGTTTACTACGAACTAACTCCTTTCCCTGTATCACATAAAAGGTACTTTAAAATTACACCAGCAAAAAATGTTTTGAAGCAGACAGTGGTCTTCACATCGATAACAATATGTTTCTTATTATCGCCAATTAATCTTTTGTAAGTTGTATTTGTTAAACTGCGAATGCGTATAGCATAGAATTAAATAAGTCACACAGATTAAAGTAGTAGACGTAGAGTTGGCTAAATACACACAGATGAACATAACTCTAGCTTTGCAATTGGCAATTATACACTCAATGAAGGCCTCGCCCTTTACCGGAATTTGGTGATTCGTTCGCAGTGGTCGTCGTCGCAGGATAATCAATCGTATTCACAGGATACGCCAATGTATATTTCGGAATGTTGTACATTATCCCAGAGTAGTCCAGTACGTAGTCCAAGTCCCCTTCATAAATAATATTATCAAATTGAAACTCTTAAATGCTCATTCATTAATTAGGTCAAGAGCATACCATTCGGAAAAAACAATTCTGAGTTATCAGCAATCATTTGGGCTTCCGCCATATCATTGTTACGAATGGCAGCCACAATGCATTTGAGGGTTTGCCAAATTTTTCCTTCCACAGGATCCTCCGTCTTAATCATCCAGTACACATCCCGAAGGCGATCCACTTCATCCTTGGACATGGGTGGATTGCTAATCCAAACCAAATCCTGAGTTTCACGGAGCATCTTTCTCTCTAGAAAAGTGGCTGCATTAAACACCTTTATTCTTGCAATAAATTATTTTGACAAAAAAAAAATGCAATGTGATGTTTGGTCAGGCATGGCCTTGGGATGAGGGAAAGCATACGCGGCGGGCTGAGCATTTTTTGCGCGAGAATAATAGATTAGTTCTTTTCTTACGGAAACGTTTGGCTACGTTGATTTTCCTTCTCGGCAGCCCGAAGCAGTTCAAAATCATTCCAACAAAGCTCTTATCCTGGGTTGAGAGTTTCGTGGGTTCCAGGTATTTTCGCCCCATTACCTTTAAATGACACAAATACGCCGAGTATTATACAGACAATCAAAATGTTTGACCGGATTATTCTCGCTAATCAATTAAAGATGTGGAAGTGAAGAGAAGACTCGCAAATTTAACAAACTGTTAGGATAGGATCCGGACAACAAACTATTGATTCGTGTATTAATTTCAAAATTTAAATGTCTTGACGACGACAGTGTACCTGGTGCAGTGTGCAGTTTCCAGAGTTCCCTGGTGTGGGTAAACTAAATTTGATGACTGGAATTTCGCCTTGATCCGTGTAATTAATTGGGAGAACAATGCTGAGCAGGGATTGCAAATAGTAAATGAACCTATGAAGTGATTGAACTGGCCCAATATATACAAGTAGGCTTGTTATTAAATAAAATATCCCTACCAATCCTTTGTATGAATGAATGACTGAATGAATGAGTGGATTCGGCATGCGGTCGTTGTTTGTTTACTTGTCTACGTCCGTCCCTGCACCACCCAAACCGCAGGTGAGATGTGACCCTTTTGGCATTGAATGGATGAATTGAATATATTAAAAGGTGCAGGCAGGTGGGCCCTCAGCCCTACTAGCGCCAAAATTTGACCTATGATTCTTCTGTCCCCACGTGCCCCGTAATTTGAAATAAAAGTGTGTTTCTTACCAAATTTTGAGAAGGTTGTGGATTGGAATTCAAGAACTTGGGCCAATCAACTGTGAAATCCTCAAAGTACCAGTATCTCCGAGTAAGTAAGAAAACTGAGGACACTAGTTGGGTATTTATTGGAGAGTTGGACCAACAACGTCAACAATGTGTACACTACTGACGAAGACGAAGACGGGAGGTAAGTAAGAAAACTGTATGGGTTAATTTCTAAGAAAAGTGACCATCCTTTCCTTCCCACAACGATTCCATGAAATAAGTTTAGTTTACGGAAATGGAGTGTTTGACACGGACGAGGCAACTGACAGACTAGACGTGGACAGAAGAGAAGTAGAAGTACTTAATTGAACGCTTGATGAGAGTTTCGAGTTTCCTTGTTAATTTTATGCCACAGCAACGATTAGTAACTACATACGAGATGAGCTGTAAAATGGTTGAACCCTTCCTCCGAGTCTCGTTAAACATTTACTGTCGGGATTACGAGCTATTATAGATCTGTAAGTAGTCGGTGATGAAAATGTAATGGAATTGAAGATAAACAAAGGACAGTAATTTCTTAGAGATTTGAAGGATGTGGAAATGAGAATGGCCTCGAGTTCCCATAGAAAGGACCAAAGACTGCAAAAATCATGCATGCTAGTTTGTCCAACTGGTGTATTTCGCAAACACAGGCGTAAACATCTTTGTCTCGGATCCACTTCATTTCTCCGGGGAAATGCAATCTGAGGGTACTTTGCTTTGTATGCAGAGTATGATCTTTCCAGAATGTCATGAAGCTAATCATGGAAAACACACAGGAGGGGATGATGGATTTTGGTTTCATCTTATCCACAGACGGACGTCATTCGAAGAGACAAGTATTGCGGCGAAAGAAGGGGATTTTTATGGTCGGCTGGAGAACCTGGAACCTGGAATTGCGTAATCAGGCATTTCCTCTGAGACGTAAGCATTCATTTCATTTCCACTTCATGCACTAATCAATAACACACGTGTACGAATTACTGAATGTGAAAAGTAATCGTATCTGATTTCCCTCGCGATTCAATATGGAAATCCGAAAAGCAAATTACTTACTCCGACGGAATGATGATGCGAGTCTTTGCTGCCCTTTCCAATGAGTCTTATTGTAAAACTGATATTTGTTTAGTCCACAAGCGAATCAAGTGAGGTACGGAAATTGTGGATGGTATCCTATCATTAGATCATGAGGAGCATGAATGATATGCTAGAATTGAGAAGGAGCTTACATTTTTGCAACTAAAGAGCTAGTTTATGTCAAATTACATTTATGTCGCACGTTTATCTATCTATTTATCTATAGCCTATCGTTGGCGAGGATTTATTTCAGAAATTACTTCCTTGAACGTTGCGAAGTTTGGATTCATTTAAAATTTAACAACATTTAAACAATATTACATGCAAAATCTGGGATTGGGATAGATTTCTCGCCCACGATAGCTATACTTTCATAGAAGTTTTGAAATCAGGTTTCAAAATGCAGGGAACTTACAAACCACATTGAGGACATGGGCATTATTAATCCATTACTACTTACCCTTGCATAAGCATAAATGCACTCAATTTGCTAACTGCAACTGCAGAAGAATTAATGGATCAATTCTTGCCATTTAAAATCCCCTTTGTGCAGCCAGACGGTGTTGCCACAAGATGCAAAAACTCATTTTTCGGATGTATAAATTGTAAATTGCTGATACGGTTTTGCCATTCTTAATTTTTGCAAGCGGGATGTGAAGACTTAATGGGATACCATTAGAGTCCTTTTTTTTGTGTACAAAGAACAAGTTGTTTATCCGTTTGAAGTGAGTCGGCAGTTGAATAAAGTGCACCCATCTGCCTTCTTGTAAACATGACTTATTTTTAAGTAAGTTTTTATAGGCCCGTCAATTGCAAGTGCAACGCAAAAATTGAAGGGGTGAATTTTTGACAATGTTATTGTAACGTTCTGACTTTGACCAGCCGGCATTTGCAAATTGTAAACTTGCAGAAATACAGTATGCAAAATTGTGAGAGTTTACTGGGCCACGTACACAATATTAAAATATAATCATTCTGTCTGTTAGTATTACACATTTGAAGCAATATTCTCAAAAATGATGGGGATTCATAATTCATGCACTTGATCGTAGTTATTTTTGCGAACTGTATAAATGTTTCATCGTTACACGGCACCACCGCTTGGCAGACCAAAAGCAGTATTTTGAAATTTGATCCAATCTGATATAGATGCAATCTAGGCTTTACAGTTACAAAGCTAAAAATAACAAACTAGTCCGGTTACTATTAAATTAATTAATCAAATGATTAAATTAGTGGAAATACCTAAGACCATGAGTTTTTTAAATCACCACCTATCAAAAATACCCTGTATGTAGGAAAAAGGGAATATGAATTTTATAAGCGTTGAAGTGGGATAGCAGTTTAGTTTTATAAATTAAATTCTTTAAAGCATTGCATCGATATTCAAGGATTCATTATTCATGGTATTCGAAGGCGATTCTATGCGTTAAGGATTACAACATGAAGGTAGATATTCAACACAAGAAGTAGCGTTTCGTTGATTGTTTTTGTTAAGAGTTTTGGTATGGTTAAATTACGTTTCACCATAGTACTAAAGATCGAATATGCATTGAAATATTTCACCAGCCTTCCGAAGCCCATTAGTTCTTCAATTTGCCTAGCATCCAAGCTTGATCGAATCCGGAGGCTGAATAGTTAAGCTCACTCAAAACATAGTTTTAAGCAAATCTAGTTTGGCCAAGCAGCGAAAATTTTGTGATATTATTTTTACATTTTGGGCAAATCTGAAACAATCCGTTACACAAAACCAACGCTAGTACAAGCTTACAAGATTAGCGGACAGGATAGTTCTTGATTTTGCACATTTTTGGATTGGAAGTTTATTAAAATAGAATTCGGTCGCAAGGGGCAGTCGTCATGCAGTACAGATTCTAAAAGAAATAGCCGTCGACGGATTTGTGGCTTAATTTACTTACAGGAACCAAAGAAATTTACGCTTTCGTATTTTTCTGGAATGTTAGGCTTAGCGGTTTGCTTTTAACGAGTGGCACTGATTTTGCTCAGTTTTCAACTTTCAATTGTAATTGATTTCCACACAGTTAAAAGAGATATTAGGATCACAGCTGTGATTAACGGAATATATTGAATAAATGCCTATTTATGCGGTAAGATTAATACAGAGAGAAGCAAAAGGTCTGCCATGCATTGTGTTAATGCCATTTCTTGAAGGTTACCTTGTAGTAGACGCCAATATTTTGGTTTTATATTTCAAAAAGTGTGCTAAATATTTCATTTTCTTTATTTTATATTTCTAGGATCATTCAGGGACACCCTGTATTTTATACTCGATTCTTCTGTTCAGCGTCAGCGCTCAACTAATCCAGGAATTCAAATTGTGTGCTGTTTCATGCCATACATTGTTCTTGCTATTTCACCTGCATTTTTTCACATTTACGGTTTCTTGTTGGTTGCACTAAATTATTTCGTTTTTTGATACTAACGGAAATCTAACCTTTCAGTTCGAACCTAAATTGTATGGCAGCAGACAAAACGCTGTACCAGGAATTCTTCCCAGAGTACCGACCGATGGATCCAAATTTCAGTGCGTTGTATGAATAACTTGATAGGCAACATTTGCATCAGTCCATATTGTCGCGCCATTTGTTGTGATAAAATTACGAATAAGCATATTTGCGAGACTGTATTACGTCACAACCCTTGCTCTTTTTGCCGGATGTTTTACTTTCTGGCCTTTGATATGACATGCCTGATTTCTAAGCACTCAATTGCTGTTTTGGAAAAGAGGATTATTCTTGATATGATTGTTTTTGCTCAACATGAAACCGTTAAATTACTTGCACTGTCTCAGGGTTAGGATTATGTGTGAACTCATAATTTGGTTTTTGTGGAAGTCATGTTGAGCGAATTCTGAATATAATTCTATATGCACATTTAGTTATTACTAAAATACGTTGTTTTATTGTTTAATCGTAAAGATCAGTACGATAAGAAGTTTGGCGATCTTCAAATTACAATACATTGCACAAAATTCATCCGATTTTGTACTTTTTCTAAATCGACAGGTAGGAGAGAAATATTTCCTTGATTAAAATTTTCCAACATAAAGCCACTCGACTACGAAAACAGAAATACTAATGCTGCGCTGTAGTTTTCAATCTTGTTTGTTCAATTCCTTTTGCGTATTCCTGTTGATTCATCTTGAATGTTTTGATTTTGAGTTGGTAAATATTAAATACAACAAATTTATTTGTTGTCGAATTGGGCTCCGAAGTTATCAATCTTTGATATCATATGCATCACTGTATATAAGTGTGGTACTACAAAACAAATATGCCTATTCAGATGAACCATGAATGCACTTGCAATGCTTTATCCCTGGACCAAGTCACACATCTAACTTGGGATGTCGGATTTGAATGAAAACTGGTAATATCCAGGGATAACCGGTTTTAATGTCTTAGTACATTTAGTTTGATAGTCTAACAAGGATAACATCTGCACCTTCGCGTCTTACTCCCATTCATGCTTATGCTCCCACTCATATTGAACATAATGCTGAACCATGTGACTTATTTTACTTTTGTATTATACAGAATGTGCAATCTATTGCGCATCACATACGAATATTAATTAATATTCCACGTCTACAAATCATAAAGTAAACTGCCACATAGGGACACACATAGTTAGACAAATGAATTAAAAATTAAATATATTTATAATCTGAGCTAAAGCCTGGCAAAAACGCAAAAACACATGGTGTCTGTTATGGTGGCATTATGACCCAACCACCTGACCTAAATCCAAATTCCTACTTTGCTGCATGCATCAGTGTTGCATTCACGCACGAGGAAACGTGGGGTTGTTTTCCTCAATTATGAGATTTGTGTGTGTTCATTTGTATTTCTCTCCACGTGTGTTTCACATTTTTCTATATATTCACGATTTGTTTACTAATTTTGAATTTGCGGAAAAGAACGTAGTGCAGGTCACTTCAAAGTAGCAAAGGGCACGGATGGGTTTATCAGGATAGTTGGAGATGAGGTCAAGCAGGATTTGCATCCGTTAACTTCAATGGAGGAAGTATTGAACGATTTAAGAAGTGAGTGACTAATTCCATTAAAAATCTTTATGTATGCATGTGCTGGGTACAGCCATGAGGTAGTGGAGTGATAGCTAAAAATTGATACAAAACAACTAGCAGCAAGGATCGTGGTTAATTTGTGGTTTATGGTAGAGTTATCTAGGATAAGCATTGCTTGTTTGAGTTCCAACCCTTACCCAGGAACTGCACAGCTGGACTAAATTCTGTGTGTAACTTCGGGAATATTTCCATAAATTTCATTACTGGATATAGAAATCAACATAATTGCTGTGTTGTGCTAATTTCTCATCAATGCAATATTCGACGTTGTTGTAATTGTGTTCACCCTTTGGAAGACTGACAGACTTGGAAATTGTTACAGTGTAGTGTGTGTGTGTAGGTGTACAGTAATTTACGTCCTGCCCGGCTACCCCGTCCTTGTCCTGACTAATCCATTTTGAACAAGGGGATTGACATAGGTATTTATTTAAATAGACTCCATGTAATCATAGGGGCAACCGCTTTCCTGACAGATTAGTAGTAAAATTATCAGGAGTCATCCATGAGAAAAGAACGGCGACCGATTAGGTTTACTTCGCGTGTCGTCCAGTCCAGCAACGTACATGGTACATTACAAGACAAGAGGTCAAACCCCAGGGTCTAATCTAATCTGTGAATTAGTGTGTATGTAATGTGCATATGGGGGGAAACAGTGAATGAATTCATATTTCATTAAAGGATGCATTCCAAACAACAAGTACAACATGCGAGTGGCTTTAGCACGTGAGGCCATACCCTTTGTCCAAGCCAGAAATAAAATACTCCGGGCAAACGTAAAATTTGCCTGTAAATTGTGACACTTGACGATATTAAAAAACTACGTATGTGTTCTAGTCCTCCCTAATTCAAAATGTGCTTCATGTGAAAAAAAGTGACAGTGAATATCCACAAAGACGATGTAAACAAAAAAAGTGTTAATATGTGCTGCAAATTACATTGACATGGTGTGATTCAAGTGCAGTGGAAGTTTTGTGGGACTAGTCTATATAATAATAGTACTTTATACAATCGGTGTGTAGGTCGGACAGTCCGGTGGGATAAGGATCAGAGCTCGGATTCTGACAGGAGAAGGAAATCTCCGACTTTGCGTTTTCGGCTCTGCGAAAGAAAATGCGCACCACGTGCGGAAACAAGTGAATGAATTAGCAAAACTCTAGTCACAAGCCAACGTTAATGGTAATAACATGATTTCTTTAATTTAATTTAAGGCCACTTAATGAGTCATGCACCTCTGTCGCTTTATGTAAACATTTTTCTTGGAAATTGTTCTTTGTGATCGTATTTTGCGACACGCGCGCCGGCGCCGGTTACGGCTCGAGACAAATAACAATGTCCAGTTTGAACTAGGCTACCAGGGATTGGTTATTTTAACCCGTGCCGTGTCAGACCTTGGCTCTAAGTCTAAACGTTCTGTTGAACTAAGTAAATGCGAAATAACGGCAAGCTTTGTGTTTTTTGTTTATCTTAATATTTTCCCCCAGCTGAAGAGTTACTCATTCAAAGTGATCATGGGGTAAACATTAAAACTAAAGCCTTTAGCGCCTGGTGAATAATTTAGATCAGATTATAAGATGTTTGAGGAATATTTGCCGTTCGTGCATGGACCCAAAAGTGAGACATTAAAGAGGAACAGGGGAAGCTTTCTTACAAAGGAGTGTGTTTGTTACAAATTATTTTAACAGCCGTCAGCTTCGATTTTACTTATTCGCTTTTCTGTCGCCTGTGCATCTGTCCTTCGCTTTGAGTCAGCAAAGAATTGATACGGAGTCTGTTGCTCATTGTAAAAACCTTTATGCGTTTAATCTGGTTTTAATTTTAAATTTGCGTTGAGGTGCCTGAAATTCCCTGGCAAAATATTGTCTTCGTCGGAAACGGTTTAGACAATCTGACTCTATTTTTGGAGTATAAATTATTGTTAAAGAGCCGTTCCGACAACCTCTGGCCTTTGGCCATTATCTATGATGCATGCTTGCAATACATAATTGTGTGTCCTTCCTTTATGCTGAATTCTTTGCCCGAGTCGTTCATAGGCAAGGCGGAAACAGTTTAAATTCATTGATGAGTCATCAAACTCTGGTGCATTTTTGTGTCACTGAACGTTTAATTTATGATTCAGTTTATTCTTTAAAGTTTTATAATAAATTTTATACCAATGTATTCAGATGTGCAATTGGTTAATTGACTAGCAACTCAAACTTGACAATTCTAACTTAAAGAAACTAAAACTAACAATGATAACTTAAAGAAACTAGTACGAACAAAAAATTGCTTCTGCGAGAGGAAATTGCGAGACCTTCTGCTCAAACGTGCCTGAAACGACACATATTGCATTATGCAATTTTAGAATGAAGCAGACCAATTCTGCGAAATCTATATTTCCTTCGCCTCATAATCAATCCTTCCTCATAAATATCAAACATAAGATTTGGTGAAATTGTTGGAATTAAAATTATTTTTAAATAGTTTTCATTCTCGAATATTTGACATTATTTTCCAACAATTCCTACGTTTAATAGCATGTATGATATGGTATTTTAGTCATTACAGCCAAAATTAAGACTGATCTTTCATGTTTGTGTGCATCCTGGTAGAGCAGATTTTATAATTATTTTTAATAATATGGAGGGGCGGTGAGCTTTAAAAACGTAATGTGAATATACATTGTGGTATAACGCATAATAATATCATATCTTAATGGTTAAATAAGTATCAGCAATTTCATAGTGCTGCCGTAGAAGTTGATTATAACTGTAAAACTTTGGAAACCATCCTGTATCTCTTCAATACTGCTTATTTTGAACATAACTTTAATACATAAGTATACAATACACACTATAATATTACAGCTCTAGATTTCCTTATTTTCTATGTTAATTTAGTTTCAACTGCGTGTAACGTTATTTCCTTTGAGTGTAGCTTTTCTGTAAATAAAATGACATTGCCTAATTGGGGATTCATATCATCACTTCAAAGTAATTAGAAAATCAAGTAAACTGTAAACATGCCCTGCTAAGCATCAGCGGTCGCGTGCGTTAAATGAATACAAGGTGTCATTTTGCATCGTAGTTTCAATCTGCTTTGTGAAGTTTAGTCAAGCGGTGCAGCAATTAATTAGACTTTTGACAGTAAAATTCTGCTTTTCATTAAAATGTTAGTGTTCGTGAGTCAGGGCCTTAAAACTATTAAAACTTAAAAATCTTCACCCATTCCATTGCTTGCTTCATATGCGCTCTGCGTAATAAAAATGTAAGGATTTAGGTGACCCTTGCTTCTGCGTTACGTTTTTAGCGTAAGCAAACCGTGGCTTAGTTCAATAATATCTTGGTCTAATCCATTACAGGTAGCAAGACAATCGCCGGTTAGGTTTGTTTTTTGAAGGAGCGGCCGAATAACATGATTCACGCTTGCCCTTTGTACTTTGTCAAACGTAACTAGAACTGGACTAGCACAGCCAAGCGCTATTATGATTGTATGTTGGCAATTAAGACGCGTCTAACAATTAGAGGGAACTATTTTGTGATGCGACATACAAGAAGGCTAGAATGGATAATAACATAGTTAGCTGGACACCCTATGCTATTAGTGGTGCTCCGTTTCTTTTGTCTTTACGAGGCGCTGGGTTTCATAGGATCTTGCTCTGATTTCTTGAATGAGTCGACAAGACGCCGGGCTTCATCAGTCAGTCCTTTCCTAATGGTTTACCCCGACCCAGCTTCAACTTCCTCGAAGAGTTGGCTTCAGTTTTAGTCTGGAGATTATCAGTTCTGATTATAAATCATAATCCTCCCCTTTTGCTGTGCCTTAAACTTGTTATCCCAATCAAAATAGTCAGGAAACACCGAATATAAATACTCTTTAGTTTTGTTATTGATTGTTGAGTTGAATTTAAGTTGAGTACGTACGGTGTGGTGTGGGTGCTTATTGAAGCTGTTTCTGAGAATACCTCAGCAAAATGTCATTTTCTGAGAATATTGGGGATTCTGATTCCACATGTTCTCTTCCTGCGTCAACAGCGGAAAACCCAGGAATGTCCAAGTAAGGAATAACTCATTAAAAGTTAATGTCTAATGTATAGTCCACGCGTTATCTCCAGTGTTTAATGTAGATTTACAAAAAATCCTGCTTTTGAGAAAATAATTTCTCTATATGAATCCAATTTAAGCAACTGAATTTTTTGCACAACACTCGAATGCACACTAAATGTTAATTTGGACAGAGAAGCAAACATAAGGGAATTAATCAAGTAGGGTAACCTGGCTGGGTTGAACACTTTAATTGCCACTTTTAAGAGTTTTGATAGAATGAAGAACAATTCGGGTTGTTGAGTAAAATAATTGTAACACAATAATGGAAATACTATAACAGATTTTGATGATTCGAGTCTATTACTTTGCGGGAAGAGTATTGTGTGAATGTGATCTTTTGGCTTTGCTCTTTTTAGCACTATAATTTGTTCTTCTCTACACTGTATAGTTGTTTCAAAATTCTTCGCGATTTTGATGAACACCTATTTATGTAAACCAGTGATGGAACGCATTATTGGCGCCTTAATCTTTCATTTCACGAATAACATATCAATCTTCAATATATCAATTGAAGAAATTAGAGGTAATCGGTTTACTGATTGGAGCACGGGGGACCATAACAAGTTTCTTCGAGGATTTTCGAAAAAGATTTCGGCTACCACTGTCACTGAGGGACGAAGTAACTCTTACTGCCCTCAAAGGATCCTCGCAAATACTTCAAAACCATTCATATTCACATCAATAAACCCTCGTGGATGTATCGAAGAAGTTTACATGCTACGAAGTACGAACTTTGAACCAAGTGCTATTTTTTATGTTAAAACAGATGATAATTGTATTCTGAGTCTTCGGCTACCTACGTTGCGAGGGCAGAGTTTTCTTTTGAATAAAGGAAAAATTACTTACTTACCTCCATGCATCAGTCATGAACAGGAACTTTTCGACCACAAATGTTAATTTGGCTTAAAATTGTTTTTAATATGGAATTTTGAATGTTATTTCAGTGTCCTCACTCCAGGGGAAACGCCGTCTTCAACAGGTCCTGATATGCCGTCATACCACCAACTAGCAGTGGAAAGCGATGACGACTCCAAAGTCCAAGATCTGCCGGAATCGCAAGCAACATGTTACGGATACCGCTATTCAGTGATCAAGGTCATATTGTATGTCCTATTCAACATCATTTTTCTTGGGGCACCGTATTTGGTCGGACGATGGAATTGCCAGCTGAAAGTTCGTTTTCAATGCAATCCTCAGGCACTACGCAAGGCCACAGTGGTACTCATTAAGGTAAAATTAAAGAGTTAGTTATGAGTGCGGGCCAATGGAGGGACTTCAAACTTCAAATTTTGACAAATTTAACTGTTTACACAGGATAGCGATGACAGATACGCGATGTGCAGTGTTCAAGAGGACAAAATCAACATTCAACGAAATGAGTTCAATCGTCGGGAAGAAGCTTGGTTTTCACAAAGTGCCTATAAGAAACGTCGCCAATCCCTGCTCCATTCTCAGCCGGTTGTCCGGAATTTTGATTATCATCATGAGAAATACATTTGGGACAGTGAGTCAGAGTCAATACCGCAGAATTGAGGGACTTGAAGGCTACACGTGCAATGACATTCTGAACGGAATCAGTGGACATTCTCCAACAAAATACGAGCATATGTAAGTCAAAAACAATTATTTACTTCAATGTATAGTTTTTTTTATGGATTATGTTCGTATACGTTTAATTAATATGATTTCTCAGGCGGACGATATTTGGCACGAATTTAATTGACGTTGAGGTGACGAGCTACGGGAAACTTTTGATTTCTGAAGTCCTCAACCCATTCTATATGTTTCAAGTATTCAGCATTGGCCTTTGGAGTGTTGACGGCTATTTGATCTACGCCTGTTGTATTTTTTTAATATCCGGACTCTCAATTGCACTTAGTCTGCGTCAAACTCGGAAACAACTGGCTAAGATCCGGAACATGGCTCATCAAGGGATTCAGGAAGTGATCAGAGTCCGCCGCTCAAATGGGGGTTAGTCACAATCATGCAATTATTTAATAACAAAAAGTGATTTTTGTATACACTTTGCACATTTCATTTTATTGCTAATTGTTGCTGTAATTTTTAGATGAAATGGATGTGGATTCCGTGGAGTTGGTGCCTGGGGATGTGATATTAATTCCGCCGGAAGGCTACACGATGACTTGTGACGCTGTGGTCATTACCGGAACTTGTATCGTAAATGAGAGTATGTTGACTGGCGAATCCATTCCGGTTCATAAGGCTGCTATCCTGCCCTCAAATCTACCCTTCGAATCCGACACTATGAAAAAGCATACATTGTTTGCTGGAACTCGTGTTATTCAAACGAGATATTACGAAGGAGAGAGGGTAAGTACTGGAACTGCGACTACTCATATAAATTTGGCAAAAGACTTATACTATTATAAATGCATAAATTAGATTGCATGTATGGTGATTCGTACTGGGTTCAATACAATGAAGGGCCACCTCGTCCGCTCCATACTGTTCCCGAAGAAAATTTCAGGGGTCAGCTTGTATGAGGATGCAATTCGGTTCATTTGGTTTTTGGCTACGATTGCAGTGTGTGGCATGGCATGGTCCGTCCACATGTATGTGGCGCGTGGTGTAAGTCAACCTTATAATTTTCGAATCCAATAATTTTTAATTCTATGCTTTGCAAGTTTTAAACTATTTTTTCTTCACAGTCATCCGCTTGGACAGTAATTGTTCGTGTTCTGGACGTCGTCACGATTGTTGTTCCTCCCGCACTTCCAGCGGCTATGACAGTTGGAATCGTGTATGCTCAGAGTCGATTGGCCAAGAAAAACATCTACTGCACTTCCCCGAACAGAATTAATATTTGTGGGCAGATCTCTCTGGTTTGTTTTGACAAGACCGGAACATTGACGGAAGATGGATTGGATCTCTGGTGTGTTGTTCCTTTTGATGAGAATTCCGGCGACTTTGGAGAGCCAATGGCAGATCCTTCTCTCCTTCAAACGTCCAGCCAATTCCTCAGGGGTTTAGCCACATGTCATTCATTGACCTACATCAAACAAGAGCTGGTTGGGGACCCCTTGGACTTGAAGATGTTCCTATCCACCAATTTTGTAAGTCTTTAAAAAGTTAATTCTTAATTCGTATTCTTAATAATTTCCTATTCATTTCGTAAATTCCATCTAAGCGAGACGTTACTTAATTATTTAAATCTAGGAACTGAATGAGCCCGTATTAACTGGTGGAGAAGAGACCCGAAGATTTGATACACTCGCACCAAGTTTTGTTAAACGTGACGATTTTGAAATTGGCACGATCCGTGTATTTGAATTTATTCCGCAACTTCAGTGTATGTCTGTCCTCGTGAAGACCCTGGACTCTCCACTCATTTATGCCTACTGCAAGGGATCACCTGAACGGATCAGTCGATTGTGCAAAACACTTCCTGCCAACTATGATCGCCTTCTGGATTCATTCACGGTGAAAGGATATCGCGTCTTGGCGCTTGGATGGAGACCGCTGGAAGGGTTGAGCTGGCATAAGTCTCAGCGAATTCCAAGAGAGGAGGTTTGTGCCTGCAATAATTATTTTAAAAACATTCTTTTCATGATGACAATTCCACACTTTTCAATTTAGGTGGAGAAGGACATGATGTTTGGCGGCTTTCTTGTGATGCAAAATAGTTTGAAGCTTGCTACTAATCCTGTTATAGCACAATTATCTCATGCAAATATTCGATCTGTAATGGTGACTGGGGATCATCTTTTAACGGCTATTAGCGTTGCAAGGGAATGCGGCATGATTCCATCTTGTGATAAGGTAAGGGTAATAAAAATCTATAATATGTTGTGTAAGTTAATAATAATTTGTGTGTTTGACAGGTCGTTGTGGTTCATGCCGACGAGGATGGAGGTTTGAAATTTATGCTGGCAGCCCATCACTACGAGTTGGTGTCAGATGAAGAAGACAGTGGGCACCACAGCGAGGATATGATTTTACCTGGAAATGATCTAGAGATTAATGACGTGTCATTGGTCCAGGATGTACCAACTTCGCACCGAGCTCGTCGCACCAGTCTGCAATCCACGCACAGCGGTGGGGATGCTTTGATTGACATGGATCGCTTGGTCCCAATAATAGTTCCCGAGATGAACAAATCTCAAATGATCGTTGATCTCAGTCAGTCCAACTACCACTTTGTTCTTACTGGGAAAACTTGGGCAGTGATCATGGAAAAATGCTCTCAATCTGTTCGACAGAAAATTCTTGCCAAGGGTACTGTGTTTGCACGGATGTCACCAGAATGCAAAATGGAACTCGTCGAACAGTTCCAGGTAAGGATGAATGAATTATTTTGTCTTAGTTGATTCTAATAGCATTTCTGTTTATTGTTTCTTCAGTCAATGGAATACGTCGTGCTCATGTGTGGAGATGGAGCCAATGACTGCTCCGCGCTCAAAATGGCAAATGTTGGCATTTCTTTGTCCGAAGCTGAAGCATCTGTGGCAGCCCCATTCACATCCAAAATTGACGACATTTCCTGCGTTCCTATTGTAATCATGGAAGGCCGCTGTGCGCTTGTAACGAGTTTTGGAATGTTCAAGTACATGGCACTTTACAGTCTGATCCAGTTCACATCTGTGCTGCTGCTCTATATGGTAAGAAATTCATCCTGAATTTGTTACAATTTAACTTATATCAAATTTAATTACTCGGATTTTTTTATATTTGCAGAATTACACTAACTTTGCTGACGCTCATTTTTTGTACGTTGATTTGGGAATTACTACAGCTTTTGCACTTGTAATGGGACGCACTCTGCCATACGATAAAATTGCTCCCAAACCACCGTCAGCTCGACTCGTTTCATTTCAAAATTTGTGCTCTGTGTCAGCCCAAATCGTGATTTGCGTGGGACTTCAAATCGTGGCACTAACTTGGCTCAAACAGCAAGATTTCTTTGTTCCAGTCCATGTCCTCAGTCCGGATCCAGATGAACTCCAGAAGAAATGCTGGGAAACCACTACGATTTTGTGTGTTAGTGCATTTCAGTACATCATCGTATGTATTACATTTTCCATTGGACCACCCTATCGAAAACATTTATACACAAACAGTAAGTACCCCGTTTCACAGTTTACATTATGTATTATTCAAAGTTTCCAGTGCTATTTGCAACCCTTTCTTTGTAACAGAGCTGCTTCTTCTGCTTATCACCGTGCAAATCCTGGCGACCATTTTCATTACTGTTTACCCAATTGATGATGTGAGTATAATAATGGCACTGATGCCGGTGGATAAATCGAACTTGAATTTCCGCCTCACGCTCTTACTTCTTCCGGTGGTTAACATTATTCTTTCAATCCTCTTTGAAGTAAGGACCGCTAGTTAGCAAATGTATAATGGAAGTGTGCTGTATTGTGAAAATGTTATTTATTTATTTAGAAAAACATTGTTGCTGAAGACTCAATTCCTGTCAAAATTGTAAACTTTTTTGGACTCGGTGGAAAAAAGCCAGTTTACGAAACGACCATGAGCTCACTAGCAAAGGACAATTCTTGGCCTCGCATTGAACCCTGACATCATTATAGTTACAAAGCAACTTCGTTGAGTTTAGAAATAACAGGTTTTATTTACCTGCGTTCCAATTACTATTTCGATATAAACTGTTACAAAAAGCTAAAAGTTGAAACACTTCTGCGTTTTAATACATTTATATTTAATCTGGCACTCTCTGTCAGAAATGTTACAGGAACACAATTAGAACATGACCTAACTTAGGGGTTCGATTCAGATTAACTATCGCGCTTTTATTTGTCGGAATATTTTTAAATTGTCATCTCAAGTGTAAATCTTGCCAACAATATGAAAGCATTACCATTAATTTTGTTCCTGACAAATCCAAGTAATAAGGTTATTCTAAATCGAACCCCTTCACGAGAAGTTTGTCAGTAGAATTTATAGATGTTTTAATAAATTGGAAATAAGCATTTACCATATATTGTTTCGTAATAAACTGTTTTTAAGTTTTACCAAAATATATGTTATTATTAGCATTTGCACATCTAATTTGCAGCAATTCCTAGAGTTAAAGTTTATTTCACTTCTGTGAAATACTTTCTTCAAACATTTTAAAACAGTTCACATCCAGATTAAGCAGTGGATAGTCAGACAGTCTTCTTTGTTGGTTGAAACGTCGTGATTTATGATTAGGATTTTATGATCAGGTAGAGATTCAGCAAGAAGAGCCCGGCGCAACAGAAGATGAGAAAGCAAAGTGCTCCAACCCAGATGGCTTCATGCCAAGAAGTCATGTGATCCGTCATAACAGCCTCATCAGCTGTGCGAACGATGACCCGTCTGTTCTCATTCACATCCGGTGAAACATTGATGTTGCCATCGCATGAGCCAGTGGGTGAAATATGGACGTGCGCAATGGATTGGAAGCGTTGTGCAATTGGAGCTGACCTAAGCTTAGGCAATTGAGCACTACTGGGATCATAGTGAAGACTTGGTAAGGTCAAGCGAGGGGCCGTTGGCACTCCAAAATAAACTGTAAAACGCGTCTCCATCACATATCGCCTGTCAATTTCTGCCCAAAGACGATCCGCATCCGTACACCCTGGCGGAAGGATGAAGTCCTGGATTTTGAGTTTGTCATCTTCCATTTCACGAGATGCTCGATCAAGACGGAAAATCACCTGGATATTCTTACTTCCTCCGGAGAGAATGATTCCAGCTCTAGGTTTCACGGTATAGCGATATGGAGCAGTGCACAGCATCCTCCATACAACGTTTTGACGTGATGGATTTTCAATGTCAATGTAAGCGCAGGGTGGGTTGTTTTGACGATATGGACCCATAAACTTCAAAACTCCCTTCGGAGTGATCCGCAAGACTTGTTTTGGTGACATTTTTTCTTCCCCGGACTGTGACTGCCGGTTATTATTATTACCTTTGGAAAAGCAAACTCAAATTGAGAATTTTTATTCAATGAAATTTGAAAAGATAAATGTTTTTGTGCTTACAATTTTGAACTTGTGATTCACCCGATTGTTAATCAATAAGAAATACAACCATCAATATGTTTACAATGAATTAAACCAGGTAAATGCTTCTGTTTGCTGAGGTATCCACAACAACTGACAAATTCCTCGTCGGCACAACAACCACACGAAACAGGCTAATTTTTCATCAAAATTAATTTTTCTACCATCGGAAGAGGTTTGATGAAGTTTGGCTCAAAAATGAGAGAAAAGCCTCTGCGCAAATAACTTTTGTCAGAAACCCGGCGCAAAACCGACTTGCTTTGTGTGGTGAAACATTAGTGACAGGCATTAATATGGTTTAAACTTAATAAGGCCGCGCGCAATATAGAATGTATAATTAGTTGAATTAACTAATTAATATGTTTTGAGAGTATTCAGTCAAATGATTTTTATTACATATTAATATAGGCAGCCGAACTCCCAAAATATCAAATCAACCGCATAAGTGCAAACTGCACACAAGTAAAACCAAACATCTTCCTCAATTAGACTCAATTGAAATAAGGATTCCCCTTTTTACGTTTGCATGCATAACCAAATAGTTTTCAAGAGAGTGCGGATATCCAATTATATAATAACGACATTGTACCCATAAAAATACTTTGGAAATTTCCTGTTTAGATAAACGGCATCACAAACGCTTAAATTAAATTTTTTTGCCATCCATAAATATCAGTGCAATACATGTACTCGACAACTATTGCTAATACATTTATTTTATTAGACACCAGAAATTAGTAAAATAAAAATGTGTAGGAGACTGCCCGCATCCCAAGACACTACCGCACCGTTTTATAGGAAGATTGACGGACCGGACCACCTTAAGTTCTTCCGAATTTCCCGATTGTTCATAACGCGGAGCGGGCTTAGAATAAATTCTATTTATCTTTATGTATTTGCTTGATGTGGAAAATGTTCCCACGATTATAATATTTAGCCAGCCTTTTCAAGTGAGGCAGGGCAAGAAAACCCAGCATCGATCGATCCATTCACATGTATGTGTCAAATAACACGTACATTCAGATTAGGAGGCACCGCCGACCTGAGTTGCTCGTCAATTCTTAAACAGAGTTATCCGGAGTTTGTAAATGATCGAAGAGAAACTGAGCTGGAGTTTGCCAAAAAATATGAGAGCCTTTTTGTATGGTACATAGCCCTGGTATATTTTCTCTCGATTTTGTGCCCACCGTTTGGAAGCGAATTTGTGAGTTGTTGGACCTGTTCTTGCTCACATTTGCTTCACTCACGCTCTGCTTTTCCAGGACAAAAATCCTCCCTTCTTGCTGGGATAGCATACAGAGAGTATGAGGAATGGATCAAATCCAGCAAACTCATCTCATTCTTTTCAAAGTTTGGCATTGCATTTGAGGAGTTATTATGGTAAGCTAGTGCATGAGCCAGCAATATGTACATTAATAAAACCATAGTTTTTGTCTATTTTACTTTGTTATCCACATCTCTTGTCCACAGGAAAGGCAAGCGCTTTGTAAGCATGGATTTTGTTTCACTTCAAGAGTAGTGTCTGACTTCGCCGAGCGATTTTTGCGAGAGAAAATTCTCTGCAAATGTTGAGTAGGAAAAATCTATTGTACTTTATTATTATTCTCAAAAATGAAGTTCCTAAACATAATCAACAATGCGGCATGAGTTTGAAAGCTGGAATGAAGATAAATCGAGGTTTCGAATTGCTTGATTGAGACCGAAGTTTGAAAAATTGAAGTGTGATGATGGTAATTGATTATTTTTCAACAACTTCTTCCAAATAGACCGCATCAGTTTTGTTCTTAAGTCATGCTTTATTATCTGGCAACATAGAATGCTGAGAAACTTTAATACTGCATGCAATAAATTAAACAATTCAATTCTATCAAACTAAGTGCCCTTATAAGGCCTTATTAATAAATTTTTGTTAAACATTAACACATTTTTTATTCCTTTGCTTGTAGAAAATTGGCAAAGTAATAATTAATTCATGCGTGATATTGTGTCACCCTGTATTGAGTGATTGTCGTCTATGAAAGACAAACAGGCACATTGGCACATCCGATTCGCATTCAAAATGATTAGCTCGCAGCTCTCACATGCTTGGTAAATTTAATCTAGTTAACGAACGGAATTAGTCATCCTCCTATCCTGCCTTGCCCCATGCTACACAGCGTGTTTGTGCTGTACTAACATGATGACTGTACATCTAAACAATCTAAAGTGCGTTTCTTGCTATGCTTACAGATTGCATGATAGAGTTCACACGAAAAAACAGAAGCATTTTCTATAATCACACTTTATAAATTATAGCTATGTTAAAATTAACGCATTTTTGCATTCTCTACAATATATGTAGTTCTAATATTGCACTCGGCTGGTTTACAAAACTTACAATATTTTAATAAGTTTTAGTTTCGAATTTGGCACACTTTACGTTTTTAACTGTATGGCGTTTCAATTTGAGGGAATGCTCCTACACGGGTTTTCGTTAGAAATAGAAATATTAGATTTCTTATTGACATTAATAGCAAATGAGATACCGAGAAAATCGAAAACATGTTTTTTCTTCCAAATTCTCAGCGTGAGTGCGGGTAATAAATTCACAAACAAGCATAGGCAGAAAAGTACACGGTGAATCCCTCATATTAATCCTGCTTAAGCTACGGGCAAGATAAGCTACTAGATAGCTACACAGAGTATTATTGATATACCTAGGTAAAATGTAATTTAAATGTGGTAAGTTTATTCTAGCAAGCCGGGAGTTTCAAAATAGATAGGATTGGAAGAATTGAATAATTGACGGTAACAGAGGAATGGTGTTGAGTTGATGAATGGCCTCAACTTGTGCTGGGGAAGCGCCTTCGAAATTATAAAATTCTGCAAATCCTCCCATCCCACCGACAACCAACTCAATCCTCATCTTCAATCTGATATTCCTCCTAATCTGACATCTTCAGGACGGTCAACTACTCTGGAGTCATTCAGCGACTGTTATTTACTGCATTTGCCCACCTCATTAAGTCCGGCATTCAATTAAATAGACATGTCCGGCGCATCTTCCTTCAAGGTACAGTCACCTCTTTTTCTATTAGACCAGCGGAAAATAAAGAAGAATAGCTTTAGACAGATGCGGATTTAGGAATGTAGGTTTTTGGATTTAATGCTTGTACCATACCGCTATAAATTAGCATCTTAACGTTAGCCCTTTCAATTTAAAATATTGGCTAGGAGTGTGAAAGAAATGAAGCGAAGTCTTGAATGAGGTGAGGGTTTTACGACGGAACGGAATAGAACAAAGAATATATATTTATTTATTTCTGGAAGGAAGAGGGTAGAATTGACATCTTTGATACCACACAGTTCTACTACTAACGAAGAAATCAAACTTTGTACATTCAAATTTAAACCTGTCATTCAATTCCGGTGGCTTACTTGAACAAGAAGATTTATTAGGTGGTGCGGGTACTGCTTTAGCAATTTTTGATTTTGTTGTTCGTTTCAAATCAAAAGTTTATTAGAATTGACATTCTTGAGTGCGAAGTGATGCCACAGCGTTTTATTATTACTTAAAATTAGCAGGTTCATTTTGGTCATTTTATTTACATTGTGCATGCATTTAACAGCGCATTAAGTTTGAAGTGCGAATTTGAATAAACTTCAAAGTCACTATTTCTAAAGTCAAGCCTGATTTTTGTAATTGCGTTTTTGCTGGGAACACCTTTTGCGATTCAAAGTATTATGGTGCACAATGTTATGCAATGTTTAGTGGGGAGCTTAAATGCTTATGTAGTAATGCCAAACGTGCAGTTTTTCGGATTCATTAAATGGGATCTGCAGATGTTTTTAAAATTAAATTATCAACTGCTTCGCATAATACGTAGCGCAGTAATATAAGGGGATGTCACCCTATTTATTGTGAACATGTTTTGATTTATTTTATAGCCACCCGCCCCATTGGGTTCTCCTGTGGATGAACAGGATAAATTACTAGACGAAGCTTTGGGAATTGTCAAAGTTCAAGCATTCCAAATGAAGAGATGTCTAGACAAAGGTCGTCTAATGGATGGATTAAAACATGCGTCGACAATGCTTGGGGAATTGCGAACTTCAATGTTGTCACCAAAAGGATACTACGAATTATGTATGCAATAGCATTTTATGATTTTCCCACTTGCTTTTATATAAACTTTGCATGATGGATTTAATTTTTAGATATGGCAGTCACAGACGAGCTGCGCCATTTGGAAATTTATTTGGTAGAAGAGTTTCAGAAAGGAAGACAAGTATCTGACTTATACGAATTAGTCCAATATGCGGGAAATATTGTCCCGAGGCTGTAAGAACCGAAAAACCGTAAAGAATATGGGTGGGAACTCTTTGTGAATATATATTTAAGCACCATATTAATTTCAGATATTTGCTAATCACTGTGGGCTTGGTTTACATCAAAACGAAACCAGTACTCTGCAGAGATGTCTTGAAGGATATGGTTGAAATGTGCCGAGGTGTCCAACATCCGTTAAGGGGTCTTTTTCTGCGGAATTATCTTTTGCAGTGTACGAGAAATGTTCTTCCTGATATTGTTGATATCGAACTTGGGGCAGACGCAGAGGAGGGAACCTGTGGAGGCACTGTAAGTTAAATAAAGATAACACAGACACATCCTAAACGGAGATGTAGCAGTGATTAGTTGTATATTTGTTTTGAGACAAGCATGAATTACAAAATATTACTATAGAGCGGCGAGTGACACTCTTTCTAGGTCACCGCTGGATTTCCCTTTTTGCATACGTAGGTGGTGGATAGTTGATTCATATTCGTTTGATTTGTTTAGGTTCAAGACTCAATTGATTTCGTGCTGATGAATTTTGCCGAAATGAATAAATTATGGGTACGAATGCAACATCAAGGGCATTCAAGGGACAAAGAAAGGAGGGAAAATGAACGCCAGGACCTCAGAATACTTGTGGGAACCAATTTAGTTCGTCTATCCCAGCTCGAATGTATCGACTTGGAAAAGTATACTAAAGTAAGATCAAGCTCTGTCATATATGTAATGGATATCATGAAAAGCAGAAAAGTATGATTTTATTCTGGTACAGACGGTGATGCCAAGTATACTTGAACAAGTGGTAAGTTGTCGAGATGCCATTGCTCAGGAGTACCTAATGGAGTGCATCATTCAAGTTTTTCCTGATGAATTTCATTTAACAACACTTCACTCATTCCTTCGAGCCTGTGCTGAGCTCCAGCCAAATGTTAACGTCAAGAATATAATCATTGCCCTAATTGATCGTCTTGCTATTTATACTCAAAGAACAAAAGATGAGGGTGGTGTCATTCCAACTGACCTTCAACTTTTCGATATTTTCTCGGATCAAGTAGCCCAAATCATTATGGTTAGTACCTAACTAACTTAAATCTTATACGTAATAAATTAAGCGTAGTATTCGCAATATTAGTCAACAGGTTTTTCATAACCGAAATAAGTCCGATTTTTGGATTTTTTAGTCCAAGTCCGATATGCCATCCGAGGATATTGTAGCCCTCCAAGTCTCCCTAATCAACTTGGCCAACAAATGTTATCCAGATAGGGTGGATTATGTGGACAAAGTACTAGGCAAGACAACTGAGATATTTAACAAATTCAATTATGAAAGAATTGGAGAGCAAACACCTGTTGGGAAAGAACTGTTGAAGCTACTAAAGATCCCGGTTGATAATTACAATGATGTTGTCACGCTCCTGAAACTTGAGAACTATGGGAATCTCCTGGACTTTATGGACTTTGAGGGAAGGAAGGGGATTGCGATTTTTCTCATTAACAATGCACTTGAGAACGAGACTTTGATTGGAACCCATGAACAGACTGATTTTATGCTTGGTCTCCTCTCTGCTCTAATTCAAGATCAAGCAGATCAACCTTCGGATATTCCTGACCCTGAGGACTTCTCGGAAGAACAGAGTTTACTAGGAAGGTAACCAAGGAAATGTTTAATTATCTTGCTCTCTGGTGGGTTCTGAAATACATGTGTCGGTTCCAGGTTCCTTCACCTTCTTCAGGCGGATGACCCTGATGAACAATATCTCATTCTCAACACCTCTCGGAAGCACTTAGGAGCTGGAGGAAATAAAAGAATTAGCTTCACTCTCCCTCCTATTACCTTTGCTGCCTTCAAATTGGCTTTTAAATATTTTGAAATGAGAGATGAGGTTAGCATTGAAATGAAGATGTATTTGAATTTGCTTAAACCCATAGGCGATGGTTGCAAATCCGAAAACAAAAACATAGAAAATTGTCAGAAACTGTAGGGCTAAACGTTCTACTTGCTTTGCAGGATGACAAATGGGAGAAGAAGTGCCAGAAGATTTTTCAATTTTGTCACGGGACTATTGTTGCATTAGCAAAGGCAGAGTTCTCAGAACTGTCCTTAAGGCTATTCTTGCAGGGAGCGTTAGCGATTAGTCAAATTCCGTTTGACAATCAAGAGACAGTGGCATACGAATTCATGTCTCAGGTAACAACTTCAACGCGAGCCACCTTAGTTTTATTTAATTCCAAATTTTCAAATATTTTAGGCATTTTCGCTGTACGAGGACGAAATTTCTGACAGCAAATCTCAGCTGGCTGCCATTACGCTCATAATTGGAACGTTTGAGCAAATTAGTTGCTTCGGAGAAGAAAATCACGAACCACTTCGGACGCAATGTGCGTTAGCAGCTTCAAAACTTCTCAAGAAACCGGACCAATGTCGGGCAGTTGGAACATGTGCTCATCTTTTTTGGTCAGGAAAATCGGTTGCATCAGAGGGCAAACCGGTATGTTTTCAAATAGGTGCTTGTATTACAAAATGAAGTTCTCACTGTGACCTTGTCATACTTGTATATTTTAAAAGGTTAAAGACGGGAAGCGTGTCTTAGAGTGCTTAAAAAAAGGTGTTCGATTTGGAAGTCAATGTATGGATTCCATGGTGCAAGTACAATTGTTCATTGAGCTCCTCAACTCTTACCTGTTTTTCCTTGAGAAGGGCAACACAGAAGTCACCGTAAGTCTCGTGAACCAACTTCTGGAAAAAGTTCGTGAGGAATTACCAAATCTTGAGAGAAATGAGGAGAGCGAACAGATCGCTAAGCATTTCCTGAACACCCTTGAGCATATTAAAACTAAGGTATCGTCCGAACCCGAGCTATTCAAAGGAATTGAGCTGGACACGAAGGCGAAGGAGTGACATACGGAGAAGGAGAAAACCTCCAAATCGCCAAGAACTCAACAATCAACTAAAGTTAAAGTGGCTCTATAGGTCCACACTAATGTACGTCGAGGGACTACAATTCAACACTAGCAGATTTTATTTAATTATATTTTGGGGATTGACATGGACGTGTCGCTGATTTGGACTTGCTGTTTTTGTTTCGCTTATTAGTCACCATATTTGCCTTGATGCACTCGTTTTGAAATATCTTTATTCGTCGTATGTTCCGGTGTTTATCAGTTAAAAACAGCGCTTTTGAAGTTCGCAATCTTTCTGTTGGACATTGGGTCTCACTTCAATTCGAATGTGATCAAAAGGAAAGCTTTTACCGAATTTTGATATGGGTTTCAGCGAATTGCTTACACGTTGGAGCTTCCGAGTTCCGACAATTCTCTGAGACATGAGACTCAATTTAAATGCCTTCAAGAAAACATCATCAAGTTACCTCTTCATTATTCCCGAAAGTCTAGGAATCCATATGAAAAAGGAATGGAGATCCAAAGGAGTTATCAATATTTTGCGCACAAACTTCGGTGACATACATGTGGTCTTGGAAAGCAATTAGAGAAGACCTGGATTAGACAAGAAAGCTCAGTTTGCGATGTCGCCCTTTTCTAGTTTTTTTTGGAGTGCAGTAGACTTAAGAAGATGCATTTGATTGTTTAGAAGCGTTGACAGCCAAGTATCTAATATATTGGTTATGATTGACGTACATTTATCTGATTAAGCAAGGTACTAACATGAGCACAGGTGAATTTAAAAGAGCCATCCTTGTTCACAATTATGAACTTAAATTGAAGCCATCAGTTGGTCTGTACTTCCCTTGATGCATTTAGCTCTACTACAATCTTCTGCACTATAGAACCACATATTGCTTGACATTCCATACTTTTTTAGTATCATAACATCTGCGAAAAATAACCTTGCTGCGTTGGATATGATGAAAGAAAACTGCACTTGATCTTTCCTTTTCCTCAGTCGTGGACTGGACTCTTGCAAACTCAGTGTTTCCACCTTCAATGTAAGTGATTCCTTGTTAACAAAGTTTGGCCACTTTTATGTCACCTGGTGCTATTAGTTAGTTCATATATAGATATAAATTAGTTAAAGAGACACAGTAGATAAACTATCTAATTGTAATCATGTCAATTAATTTTGTCAGAATAAATTGTATATGTAATATGTATCAGATATTTATGCTCTAAAGGCGGAGAACTTCAGATCACCCAAGAAATAAGTACTACAACTTTAATTACATTATCACATTTTATTATTCAGTCGATCAATTGCTTTTGTACAGTGTAATATTAAACACCTTGCGACACTGCCAGTTCGAATGTGTTCAGGACAACAAGCCTTGAACCCTCCATTGATGAAAGGCAGGCACTTAAGGCACTGTTACTTAACATTTCCATCCATCACTCTTACAACATTCTCTACCTTTCATTTGGCCCGCATAAATCCGCAAATTGATCGAATTAATTGGTTATCTTAATTAATACATAAAATAGCTTAATGTCGTTTAGTGTTAGTTTGTTCGAATAGAACTTCGATGTCATCAGAATCAGTACAACCACTGATAGTATTAGCTGAATACTCTTCAAATTGAGTGTGATCTTGCCAATACCAATCTTCATCTTTGTTGTCTTTAATACAAGTAGCTTCAGTCGCCTCGAGATTTCGTCCATGAGCACCTAACAACTCTTTCTTTGCCTTCGAGTCGGCCGCATCAGAAAGCTGCGTCTTGTTTGATGAGAACTCCTCATATTGGGTGTAATCCTGCCAATACCAATCTTCATCTTTTTTTACTTTATCAGTCTTTGTCTCAGTCGTCTCGGCTTTTCGCCCGTGAGCACCTAACAACACTTTCCTTGCCTTCGAATCAGCAACATCAGAAAGTTGCGTCTTATTTGCTGAGAACTCTTCAAATTGGGTATAATCCTGCCAATACCAATCTTCATCTTTTTTTCCGTTATCAGTCTTTGTCACCGTCTCGACGACTTTCCGGCTTATACCACCGAATAGTCTTTTCATTCCTTCCGCAACTAGCAAAATTAGAAATTTAGAATCTTTATTTTTGCTAAGAATGTTACAATTTTATGCCGATGATACCTGTTGCGCTAGGAGTATCCTTCTTAGTCAAGACGCTAGCTTTCTTTACTACCTCCTTTTTGGGAGGTTCACGAATCTTAACAAAGGATCCAGTGCAAGATTCTTGATGGGATTTAAACCAGAAATCTGAGGGCCCTGGAGCCCGATTCATACTTCGTTTTACAAATCCAAAGTAAGGCTTTCTGTCTTTGCAAGGTCCTGTGCATCGCCACCAATGCGTTTGAAAATGATTCACTTCATCATGGAATGAATGGTATACCTGCAAAATCAATAGTACCATGTTAGTATTGCAAGTAATTTTGAAATATGCATAGCAGCAGAGAGAAGCTGCTACTGGTATTGAAATCCTTACTGAAATTTTAGCACCAGTCAAACCATTAATCCTATTCATGTGTTCAAGGAAAAGTGGACCATGGGCTTCTCGATCTCTTCTTCCATCATAAAGAAACAAGTATGCATGTATCATTTCATGCTAAAAACAAATAAATTATATTACACAATTAAATCAAATCCAAAGTAAATGACAAATAACAGAACGTGGGAGTTATTCAACTCACAAGTAAAGTTTCAACCAAGTCCTTCCGTGGTCTCAAAGAAAGTAATGGTTCAGACAAACTAATGATGCACTGTCTACCTCTTGGACTGAATTGGCAAACCCCAGCACAACTGGTCATTCTCTTACTCCATTTCACCTCGACACCTCCGAGCGTATCGTAGAAGAAGTCACGGCGGAATGCCACGAAAAGAGCATGTACATCGGGATTCGGATCCAACAATTCCCAAGAATCGTCCACGACCGCATACATTGGAACAATGGCATTGTTAGCATTCGAGCTGGAAGGTTTTTGGGTAGTCTTGTTACTGGCAGTACCCTCCGTGCGCTCTGGCTGTGGGATGTCGAAATCCTTAAAGGTCCAAATATTCGGTTTCAAAATTGAATTCGTGCTTTTACTGGCAGTGGCAGCATTGACCTTTGGACGTTTTGTGGGGGGCGGGCAGTTGTTCAAATCCTTCAGGGTCCAAACATTAGACGACTCGGAGCCAGTCCTTCCTCCAGATGCCTTCACTTGTGACCCAAATGCGTCCCGCTTCGTTACGGTGTGACTGTAGCTTGAACTCGACATGATAATTTAGGCTGACCTGCACTACAATTATAGCCAAGACAAAGTCAGTCAATGACCTTCAGTTCAGTAGGAATTGAACCTTACCTTTATTTGGCTGGGTTTGGGTGATTCCGAAGGCAACTGACAAAACGAACTTTTCCTGTTTGTACTTGTTTAAGGTTTTGAATTTGGTGAGTGAAATCTGGTGCTCATCGAGTATGGACAAGGTTTCACGCTAGGCAAATGTTAAGGCACATTTAGGTAAATCTATTGTATTTTGTATTGCATTGCATTTGCTAATTGTGCCACAACAGAATAAGTTTGGAAGACAAAGCAAAAGTATAGCCAGAAATTCAAATTCATTTAACTTGATATAACCCACATCACATCACCAAAGATTATTGAAAAATTCAAACATTGCACTTGCAACTCAACTTATTTACCCTTATGATTTATTACAGAATATCCTTATCTCTGTTTTCTACTGGTTTTACAAGAGATGTGATGCAGATGCAATGCAGGCCTGAATAATCCACTTACGAAACAAGTTCCCAGTAAAATTTGTTGACCTACTATAATTTTTTTGGCAAAACTGGATCTTCATGCTCAAAATAAATTCATATTTACAAAAACCCAGTCCTATTTATTTATCCTGCACATACAATCTGTAAGTCTACAAAAATTTTCAGTGATCCTTTGTCAGTATTTTACGCGGGCAGACTATTCCCAGATGCATTTCCATTTCAGCATGAGCATATTGTATCATATTAATTTAATTTACATTCACGCCACTCCATTCTTTGCGAGCAACTCCGACCTGGCTTAATCTTACTGATTAAATCTGTGGTAATTTTAATTTAGTCAATTAAGTTAGGTTTCCACGGTGGTGCTGCTGCTACTGCTGCGCACTGCTATAATCTGATTTACTTTTACCGCATCCAAATGTCTCTTGCTTTTGTATTATAAAATAAAGCCTACCCAAGGCTCTCAACCTGGAACATGTGGATGTGAGTTTTGGTATGGATGTCATTAAATCCTGGATAAAAATGAATTGAATGAGTTTGCTGGGATTGGATTCAACATGTGGATTTGGCTGCGTGGTTGATGGGCGGAGGAGGAGCGCAGGGAAATGAGAGGTTTGTCTAATGAGCGGATAAGGCATAGGCGAATAACATAGGAGACAGACGGACGGGCACGGAGGACGGACGGACGAGGGAGCGAGAGGCCCAGGCAAAAGGCACATAGTGACCGCGTTCAACATTGACCTACCTGGACTTCCACTGTCCTTAGCCAAATTTTATACTATAATTAAAGATCAACACCCCCCGATAATTCCACACGTGGGTACTGGTCGAATTAGAAGAAAGAGGGCGAAGGAGTGACTCTAGGAGCCACGTCCAGCGCCGTTGATCGTGGCACTTCGGTAGACTTTGACCCTCCGCGGTTGACCTCCATCAAAGTGGCAGACAAAAAGAACGTGGAGGAGATGGCAACTTCTGCTGGGGTGGGAAGTACACTTCCCAAAAGAAGAACGGCATTTGGTTCTGGAAATACTTCCCCGGCAGACCTAGCCAGTCTTTTTGAGTGCCCCGTTTGCTTCGATTACGTCCTTCCGCCTATATTCCAATGTCAGGCGGGTCATCTGGTCTGCTCTGCGTGTCGACCAAAGTTAACATGTTGCCCTACTTGTCGTGGACCACTGGGTGAGTTGACTCATAACAATTATGAAGAATTGATAGTCAAGTTAAATTGGATTGAGAATTTTTTTAGGTTTATTACTTCATAGTTTAATAAACAAGTCATTCGAGTTCAGTTAATTATATTAGAGGGACACGGCCACGACGGCCAGTGGGATGTAATCGTATTTGGAATGAATGGAAACTATTGCTTAGGATAGGAAGGGAGTTAAATAAAACCTCTACTTACTATCTGCTACTCAATTACCCAACAATGCTACTTGGCTTGCGTTGGTTTAACTAGTTAGTTGTTAAATTGTGTTCTAGCGGGTCGGTTCATACGACTCATTTAGTGTGTATGCACATTCCTAAAGTATTAGTCTTGAAATAGTTGAAATTGGTTTTATTACGATTTGTTTCAATGTCCAGACGTAATAGTAGACGTAGTGTGGGTGTTGTTTCAGCGCGAATTATACAACAACGAGTACCAGTGAGAGTTAAAAATGTAATATATCCATCAACAACTTACAGAATGAAAAAGTTGAAGACCACCAGAAATTTCTTGATAGAGAAAAGTAAGGCTGCGGTTATCTTTTCTGTTAAGCCAAGTAAGAACTCGCTTAAATTATTTGTGTTTAATTTCAATGCTTTAATGATGCGAAGTGCGCTTTATGTATGAAGTACTATATGTTAAGAAATTATTGGATAATTTAATCTGCTTTTAAGGAAAGCTGAGTCAACTCTCAACTGATTGGCATCAGATGGGTTTATGAGTGTTAAGTGTTAGACTTATTAATTACTGACATTGGCTGTAATATAATAATTGATAATATGTCAGGTTATGGTTGGGTTCATACTTGAGTTTATATTTCTGGTATACTATCAAAAATGTGAGGTATAATGCTAGTTTGCCCATGGACTTCTAAAAATGAAATCTTAATCTTATTTCTGTAAATGATTTCAGGCAACATTCGAAATCTAGCAATGGAAAAAGTCGCCAACACTGTGTTCTTCCCCTGCAAATATTCGTCCAACGGATGTTCCATCATGTTATTGCATACTGAGAAAATGGAGCACGAAGATGCATGCGAATTTCGCCCTTACGTATGCCCGTGCCCTGGTGCATCTTGCAAATGGCAGGGTTCTCTGGAGCAAGTCATGCCTCATTTGATGATGTCCCACAAGTCCATCACAACTTTGCAGGGTAACTTGATTACTTTCTAACCTTTCATACATTACTTGTTTTTGTATACCTAGGTATTAATAAGAGAGAAGTCTATACTTATGTATGTGTGTTCTTTACTTTGCCAGGTGAGGATATCGTGTTTCTGGCGACAGACATTAACTTACCTGGTGCTGTGGATTGGGTTATGATGCAGTCTTGTTTCGGCCATCACTTTATGCTTGTACTGGAGAAGCAAGATAAGAATGACTGTCAGCAGTTTTTTGCTATCGTTCAACTCATTGGATCTAGGAAGCAGGCTGAGAAATTTGCTTATCGGTTAGTAAATTTGTTGATGGTGAAGCTACTACACCACGGCTATTAACGGGTAGTCTAGTGTATTAACAAGGTTTATTTCTGCTTTAACACCGCTAGGTTGGAGCTCAGCGGTCACCGACGCAGACTGACATGGGAAGCTACGCCGAGGTCAATCCACGAAGGTGTCGCTTCCGCAATTTTGAATTCAGACTGTCTTGTATTTGATACCAGTATTGCTCAGCTGTTTGCTGAGAGTGGAAACCTGGGAATTAATGTGACTATATCTCTAGTAAGTTACAGCTTGACTGTTTAAAATTTCGTGGACTTACTTTTATCAAATGAATAATGACAACATTGTTTTTCCTTACAGAATAACTTTAACTAACCATCATCACCGTCATCTTAGTAATTGGATGCCCGCTGAACCCCTGTCGAGAATATATATATACAAGTCTTTTTTTTTTGTAAAACCGCTTACCTTTTGACATTGCGTTCTTCTTCTCTTTCAATTAAAAGGATTACTTTTGGGAGAATTATGATGTGACTGCAGTATCCCACCCCCTACGCAAGATCAAAGTGTGGAACAGTGGAGCCTGAATTTGTACAACTTTTGTATTAATTTGTTTGAATTTGGTTTATTTTTGGGCGTGAACTCAAGTTATAATGAATGTTCCCTTTGATTGTCAAACAGTAAACGAAATTAAAAGGTCGAGTTGAAAGTTTAACACAATGTGCTCCTGCTTTGTTTACTTCCAGTTAGCAGCGATAATTAACTAGTGCATTAACTAGACGTGGATATTGCAGGAGTAAATTAGTAATATGCGTAAGTGCTGGCGTTTAGAAGGTGCCAGAAATAAGGTTTGCGAATTGCACATTTACTGAATGGAACTCAACTGGTTAGTGGCATTCTGCGCTACTGTAGAGTGTAGTATAAGACATTAGATTCAGTATTTTGAAAGATTTATCCTTGAACTTTTACACTACCTCAAGGTGTTAACTTTTAAACCACATTGTTGCTGATAGTCTTGATAACGCTTTTTGGAAGTCATGGGTCTTTGGTATTCTTTGATATGAGTTTTACTATTTTTATGCATGCCTTTGTAAGGTATGGTACTGCACCTCAATTGAGTTGCTTGAAACATAGTCAAGGGCTCACTGAAATCAGAACACAAGAAAGTAAAAGGAATTTAACTGTGAAGGATTTATTCTGAAAATTTACTCACGCTGCTGTGAATTAATATGATGTGAAATGTGATCTTAAGAAGAGTACAGTACTGCCTCACAAAAAAGCAGTATTTGTTAATGTCAATCATCCATGTCTAACAATAATTATACTGTAAGGCATGACGTAGGAAACTTGAAACGAAAAGGGTGAGCAAGGAATTTACCAAACCTAGCAACGGACTAAATATTTTTAATTCGTTAGTAATTACTGAATTTCTGTAATAAAAAAATGTGCGTCGCAACAAAACTTACGCTACAATTTCCAAATCCGTGTTATGTTCGAAGAACGTATTTTGGGACCAGAAGAAAATATTGGATGATAGGTAGATTACTTCTTTATAAATTTGAGGAACTTAAGGAATTCAGAACGCGGAGCTATACATCTAGACAACATACCATCAAGCATACCCGTATGAACTGAAATGATTGTACGCAAACTTTTTCCAGTTTGTTAGAGACTAGACAACTTACGCCTTAATAGCTAGCGGAAGGAAATATGAGAAACCTATTTGTCTTGCGAATTCTTAAAACTTAATTTGGAAATAATATTTTAAGTTTTGCGACTCCGTTCCGGTCTGACACTGCTCTATAATTGTGCCAATAAGTCAAGAGTATTTATGAATGTAATTATTATCCCATTTGAATATGGAAATTGGATATAATTTTATTTGGATAAAAATCAGAGGGCTGCATCATCCATCCATCTACAATCTAACTGCTGTGCCGCAAGTGTAAGCTGCAAAGCTTGAAAGCTCTTTATTCATTCTTTCGCTTTCCAATAATGCAATGGTCACCAATTCACTTCTTGGCAATTACTAGTTCGTGGAATTTATTTACACAGTGAGTTATTTTCTACAGCAATCATATACAAATCATTGAATTCACAGATTTCGTTCTCTCGCACGCTCATTTAAGTATATCTTTACTTACGTTTCACACAAATCAGTCCTTATTCTAAACCTGATCTTAATCATCAGCCAAGTGCATGTGAATAGCCCCGCGACGCCACGCCATACGCATACGAATGAATTACAAAAAAATTGTGACTCAACATTTCCTTGACCCTAGTGTAAATGGTTTTTAAATACAAAGCACTCTTAGCACTAAATCCAAGCAATAATCTAACACACATTTGAAAGGATATTAAATTAAATTTAACCATTTGTCTGGCTCTAGCTGCCTTCTTGCCTGGCTCCGGGATTTTAGACCCGGATCACAATTATGACATAAGTACTCACTCAGAATGTGGGCTCCTAATTTTATTTTATTTAAAGCCGGGAAGGACTTTTTCTTAGTAAACATTACAAAATGAAGAAGGGGCATTACACTTTACACACCTGAGACAGACATTGTTGACATACATCTTTACGCTAAGGGCTTAAAGACTGACCCCGTATCCAACTGACTGACTGACTGATTGAGTGTTGTAAAAACCCAAACAGATGTCAACAAACGCATTGGATTTGTGTGGCAGAAGGCAGTTGGGAATGGAACACGGAGGCAGGAGACAATTAAGGGCTAATGTATTGTTGAGGGTCAGGATTTCAGAACTCCTAGCCTCGTCCATCCATCCCTTAGCCACAGCCACATGGCTCCTGGATGAATTCTTAAGCTTTTGTTTTTATCAAAAGTTTTTAAGGAGATAATTTCAAAGGGATGTCAGTTCAGAGGGAAGTGAGGTCAGGTGTGTGAACCGGGTGGTTGGGATTGGAATTGCAATGCAATACGACGTAAACCCCAGTTTTATCAACCTTCTCTGGTGCTCCTTGTGGAATTCAATCTATTTTTTAAACTGACTGAGAGGGGTGGATGGGGAAATGGGGCAGAGGTAGGAAGAAAGAACAAACCCCGTTGAGTGACTGAGTATTTTCACATTCATTGTCAATAAATCAATGTCACTTTTGGGTCACCACACACACAATAATCGATGAACAAAAACAATTAAGCGAGGTGAAGGTGAAAAACTTGCTTCCTAAATGCTAAGGTGGTTTGGTGGGGCCAGTGATTTTTTGGTTTTTATCCTTTTCAATATTTTTATACATTGTCCAAGGTGGGTGTCCTCCCCAAGTGCGGAAGCTCGTTTTGATTGACTATTTTTTAAAGGGTACATACATGAGTGACTCCCGGGAGTCAAGGAGGGGAGACGGACTTTATTTTTCCCACCTTCGAGTGAAAGTCTGCATCCCTTAAGGGTTTTTTCCGGGAGCTGTGACTCGACACCCGCCGTATTGTCGTCCTCGTCTTCTCCCTTGCTTCCGCCTTTGTCTCCGACCATTGGTTGTGGGTGTGGAAGTTCCATTTCGTCCACCAACGACGCCCGTATCCTCACCCCCTGTCGCCATTACAGACATTGGCAATGGATTTGAGCAGTCCATACTTCGAAATGTTCGAACTGCATTTTTTAACACCTGGGATTTAAATTTTAAAGATTAGGATGCGATTTCTAGATGATAGGACTTGCTGTTCCTTACTTTATCTTTGCCATTCCAAGGCATGACAAATGTGATGGCTCTGGATTCGGATCCTCGAGAAATACCCATGACAATGTAGGGAACACCGGGACGAAGTTGACTGGCACAGCAATTATCCTTAGAATCCAAATCAAATGAGCGAATGTCAGGACGAAAGCGTCGACTTCCTTCTCTTGGCTTGAACCATCGACCTTTGCGAAATTCCATTGTTGATCCTCCTCCCCTTGACCTCTTAAATTTAGCACGGAAAACTGCAAGGAAAGAAATGCCAGCACAGCGAAGCTTTAGAAAACCGTGTATCCAGCCACAAGACTATATTTAAACGCCACAAACGCGCATAAAAATGCATTCTAAAAATCTCACCAAAATCCGCACGACAGAAATTATCCACTATATTCTCACACGTGTGCGCCTGATGACAGGAAGGACAGTCTGGTTCCTCTGTAAAGTAAATAAATCATAAAAAGTTGTAAGCTGGAATGTTTTGTCGGGAGGATTTGCAGTACAGTAGTAGTGGATCGGAGAGCATTACCGTTTTTGTCCTCATTGTTTGCAGCCCCTGGTCGAATGCAGAGATCGTGGTCTTCTGGAAATTGGTCACACTTGAGCATGCTGGGCCATGGGTATTTATACGCAAGCATTCGTGGTTCACATCTTGCCTGCACTCCCTGTCAACAAATCCGTACTGAATAAGTATATATTTTTGGGGAGATTAGAAAATTAAAAAAGGAAAGCAACCGAGTGGCGTAGGCCAGCCACAGAGCTCAATAATTAAAGTTCAAAATTGAAATGAGGATGGAAGGAATTGAAATTGACGGGTCGTGTGAACCATGTCAAAATGTCAAAGAAATGCCGACAAAGTTCGTGCTCACTCTCAAAATGGTTGATGTGAGGCACGCGTACTTTTGTAGGAAGTTGGAGCACTTACTTGACAAAGAGACCGACAGGGATAGATGGGCCGGTCAAGACAAATTGGACTGAAGAGCGAACAGAGGAAGAGTTGTGTGTCGGGGTGACACTGGAGACCCAACAATGGAACCCATGCTTTCGCCTAAATAATCAAACAAAAAAAACTTTGTAGTGTTACACTATACAAGAAATGATAATGGTAATCGCCATTAATTAATTGTTCTAAATCATTTGCCTTGTATTAACTAGCCATCATTTGTTTACTTTTTAAGCAAACAATTCCAGACTTAAAAAAAAAGAAAACTGCCAACATTGTGGACATTCCAAAATGATTAAAAGCCCAGTGATATCATAATACGTAACAGGCAGAAATAAGAACCCTTTCCAAATTGAAAAGTGCTAATTTGGTTTGCAGCACCAGACATGCATGGGGGGTGCAAATGCATCCTGCTCTGATGTCATTTTGATATCTTTTCTTAATGTGCAATATGCTTTCCTCGTATTTCAATGTAAATATTTGACGTACAAATCCCAGACGTGGTGGTGTCTTAATGGATTCTAAAAATGCAACTGCCACTCATTCAGAGAACACCAGGACTCTCACCACCACCACCATCCGTGCAAGTCCATGTGGATAAAATGCACTGGGGGAGGTTCGAAGGCTGTGCGAGTGCGACGGGTTAAAAAGAAATAAAAATCATGTTCGCAAAAATAAAGAAGCAGTTCTCAGGGATTCAAGTACAACAAATATGCTGATTTAAGTACAATTTATATGTTATGCTATGCTGCGCAATTGAGTGCGAATGTTAAGGAAAATCTAGCCCCTGCAGCGTAGCAGATTCAATATTTACACAATTTGCAAGTGCATCTGAAGTGGTTGAAACTAATCAGTTGAGGAGAAGCGATGATGGCAAACACGAATATAGGATTTGATTGGCGGAAATGAATGCAATTTTGAGCAACTTGCTATCGTCCTTGGCGGTTGAGGACAAAAATAGGACTAACTTAAAGATTGCAAATTGCATATGTGCATGCATCAAACTTAGTACTGTGTTAGTTGCTAAGGACATAGTACAGAGTTGTACAGAACATAAAAGCGCAAATAAAAGTCACGTCCTCATGTATTTACTTTTAACTTTCCTTGTATTGACTTAGGTTGATATCAAGTATGGGGGTTTTCTTCAGCACTCTGCCAAAGCCACAAATGTCGACTGTTCCCAAAATATATATAAAACCCACCGTGGCATTCTGCTCTTGTTCGGAATTTTCCTCTCCGATTTTGAATTTAAATCTGCGTATGGATACATAGCCAGCATTCTCCTTTGAAAGGGATTTAAAGGAATACAGTATTATTCAAATGCACGTTGCACTTAGTCGAGCTCTGGTTTGGGCAGAAAATTGGAAAATGACATCTGGGATTGACGTGAATGTCGATGGGACGCCTGCCTTCACTTGAGTTAAACAACCTCGTCTCGACTTTGTTCAGGACTTGGCAGCAGAATAAATTATTTTTGAAAACTGTCAAATCAAGAAGTCTCCGTCGCGTCGTACGGTCTTTCCATTACACATTGTCACAGAAATACGCTCAATTCAATTTCGCTTGTGCTACAATTTCTCAAAAATTTGATCTTTTACAGTCCGCGCTTTTCAAAATGTGCATTAATAATATTGCGCTGGGATTCTCAAATTAATCTGCAGAGTAAGTAGTTCGCTCAATAATGACAATGCCAAAATCCGTGCAAATGATTTTTCTCTTGTTTACACAAGTAATAGAAACATTATTCAATGATGTCTTTCATCCTGTTTGCAAATATTTTGATAAGAGGAATTGGGATCAGGAATGCAATGTGCATGCAAGCTGTGTACATATCATGGAATAATTTTTATTGACTGCATTGCAATGCATCTCCCATCCTCCAACGATCCTGCACACTCAAATTCGTTGTACTTAAATTTATCTCAGAAATTTGAAGTTAACTTCAACTTCAAATTGACTGTAAAATTTATTACCCTGCAAATGCAATTACACATGACTTGATGAAACTAGTGTGTGAAGCCAATTGATGTCAATTCCTAATCAGAATCCACCCACTTATTTGGAATTTGTAAATAAATTAAATGGACTTACATGATACTCTGCTTCTTGGAGTGAATCATGACCAAGTAGATTAGGAATCATCATCTTTTGATAGCCAATATTTTTGCAAAGTGTGAAATTGACTGGAATATTAATGCAATTATTATTGCCATAAGTCCCGGTACGAAATCCGTTACTGTCCCACTCCTCGCTGACCCCTGCACTGGCACTTCCACTACTCAGCCCTAATCCTCCCCCACTCCCAAGGGTCCCAGTAAAAAACTGCTCATGGCTTGGAGACACAAAGTGACCCAAGACCATAAATATACTCAAACACCAATAATTGAATGAAGAGCTAATACTAGTTGTAAATGTCGATGAAATCTCTCGAGATTTATCAAAGGAAGTCCTGCTGCTCCGCCTTTGTCCACTCAAATTGGGCGTCATTCTGAAATAAATTATATTTAATCTGAGTTTTATTCTGAATTGCAATTTCAATTAAACACAAATACCAAATATAATTCTCTAAGCCTGCAAATAGAAATTTACCCGAATTCAAGTCTGAGGAAACTTTTATCCTGGAAAACACTTGTCATGGATCATGGATCCCGAAAGGCGACAAGAAAATGGCACACCCACAGTTAAATTTGTACACTTTGGGAATTCTCCATAGATAATTTCATTATTTACTTAAAAAAGTTTTCTTTTTTAAATTGAAGAGCAGGGGATGAAGGTTTGGAAGGGTTAGATTTGACAGGAGTCAGAAGTCGAGGTGTGAAGATGTGTGTTGGTGGCGACCGTAGTTTAGACTGAAACATCTCTTGAGCCGGGTATCTGCACATCTCCTTCTGGGGGACCAACTCCACATTCACTTCATCACAACTTCCCTGCCTCCAAAATCCACTACTACTTTCAAATCCTTTTCATAACGGAGGATGCTCAGTCAGAAACAATGAATTTCCAGCATTGTCAACCGAATTTACACACGGATAATAAGGCTCGTCATATCCTTCACTTGGCCCCACGACCAAAGTCATTTCAAACAGATCCCAATTAAAAAGCCAAGTTGAGACTAATAAGCTGTAGTTGGCATGAATTAAATCCTTCGTCAACTTTGACGAGTGAGGGTAGTTGATCAAATAGTACACGGAGCAAATTTGATGTGTCGACTGTCAAATGACATGAATAGATTAGGTTCCACTAGAATAACATTAAGATTAAAGTGGCGACACTTTGGAAAGAAATCACCCTTAACCCCAGAGCAATAATACATTGCAGGAAACCCGGGCTCAAAAATTTAAACGTTGAGCAAAGAGAATTTGTATTTTAATGTGCATTTTAAAGTTGTCTCTGTATGCCAAATTGAAAAATTTACCAGCTCCAAACAACTTGGATGTTTCAAATAATTACAAAACTTCTTGACTAGATGCGAAGTAGTTAAGGCAAGCAATGTAACAACTGTGTAGATTATGAGATGAGCAGAAAACAAGTGTAGGTTTTATCACTTCATAAAACACAACAATGAAAGAGATTAAGCCTTTAGCCATCACACGTCACACGGGATGAAGGAAAAGTGCTTGGATTACCATTTGCAATCGACAGTCAGCCATGGAGTTGTGAACAGGTGGACAATCCAGGTGACACCGGAGGAGTTTATCTCTCTTCAAATGCACATGGATGTCATGAAGTCAAGCAACTACGGACTTGGTCAACCAGAACAAATTTATTATCACTCTTATCCCCAATCCAACTTAATCCAAATTGCTTTCACCTCATCCTCACAGTCAAACATTCAATTCTGTCATGTTGTTCTATTTCCATTACTTTACCCGCGCTGAACGGAATGCTAAATATTTGAGGAGAATATGTTTATTTAAAAAATCAAACTATAACGCTTGCAACAGGTGCTTTTACAATGCACTGTGAAACGATACATAAGGTAATTAAGAAATTATTAGTTATTAAAATATGATTAGGTGTTGGGCTTGGGTTAATTTAAAGATAACTAGCTTTGGTGAGTACAGCTGATGTCATGTCATGTCCATGTCATGTTTAGTATTTATTTTGTGTGGATGACTGGCTGGTTCATGATGGGGTTGTCTGGAGTTGATGTGAAGTGAAGTACGCTTGCACATCAGAATGTCATGTCATGTCATCTCCTTAATCTTCAAACATTTTACATGCAATGTCTTATGGCCTCCCCAAACTCTGCCAGATGCCACACGCCAGTATCCGAATTTGACGATTATTTAGCAGCTTGGATTTTAACCCCAGTAGTTAGTTGATTCTTCAGAGTAGACGAATTTCGAGTTTTATGTTGGCAAAGATGATTGGAATTTAATCGATGATGGAATTAATATGAACGGTTTCTAAAATTGACTTTGACTTTTGATTTGGTTTAACAATGGACTGGGTTGGGAAAGGAGTCACACCTTTTGACTCCGGGATTGCTGGTTTTCGGAGGAGGGAATTGGATGTGTTGCGGGAGTGTGATATTTTGTACGTGTTGGAATTGGGAGCCTTGCCCTGTCGTGTTGTGTTTAGACATCCCTCTAAGATAAATGGATGAAGGACCAGACCCCTTGCTGACTTGAGCTGTCAACCTGTCAAAACCAAAGATTATTTAATGTCACATCACATAATGAATGAATGGAGCCTTTTCCCTGGTCCTGATCTTTCCCTGCTGCGTGTTAAATCCAATGCCCTGCATAATCCAAGGAGTGCAACCAACACTAACTGGTGCCATAACCCTTTTCCAAATAAATATTAAATGACGCGATCCTTTCTCATCCTCCTCATTCATGGGAGCAGGGAAACTTTTATTCCTCCCATAATATTTATCTCAAGACTCCACACTCCCAAGGCGTTCGTCGTATCCAATATTAATCTCTCCTCCCCAAAACTCCTCCCGTCTTTACCCATTATTCACAGACTCCCACAACTCAACCACTGTCCTCATCTTTCTCAGCAAAAACAAACAACCAAAACCACACGCTTTTTAATAACACTAACCAAACACCCTCCTTTTCCGAACCAGTCACAAAGTCCCAGGTCAAAACTTCTCCCCTCAAAAACTCATCAAACCTCATTCCATGATCCAATAAATCTCCATTAGGCCTTTGCAACTCCAGAATCATCATATCCAAAAGAGAGACATTCGTCCAAATAATAATAATCATCTATAAGTAATAAATTACTTTTGCTCTAAGCTTTCTCTGCTGAAGGCAATGAATTGCATTTGAGTTGGACAGAGACGGACAGGTACCCGAATCTCAGGGGCAAACAAATGTTAATTATTCAGTTCAATTCAATAAAGTTTCTGATTGTCCTCATGACCTTGACGGCAGAATGCGCAGGAAAGTGGTTCTTGTCTGATTATTTTTTAAATAAATTATTGTATCATCCCAAGTTTCCAAAACAGCTTATAAAGTGAGGGCGAGTATTGCAATGGGAAACAACATATATTTCTGTGACGAGTATTAATATTCTACTTGTAGCTTCTTGTACCGTAAAAATAAATTGAAAATGAGTGAAATGTGCTCGCTATAATCCCGGTGCTTACATTTCATATTAAGTTATGCACTAACGCTAATGCATAAATGTTCTTGTTATTTTTATGCCCACTGCAGCTTCAACACAATAAATTGAATCCTTCATTTCAAAATATTGCACGCGGTCACACCTGTGCGTGGGAAACTTGGCAAGACAAGAGTCAGAATCCGTTAAGAAGACAAATCGGTGTTTGGAGATCCGATGTGGCCTGGGATCAAGGATACTCCTGGAACCCACCAAATTTATGAGTGCAAGATACAAGAGCTGATTATCAATCCATTGTGTGTCTAGTGCATCCCTAACTCACACCAAAATCCAAACTTATTGCTACCATTTGTACTCTGGAGGAAATAAAAAGTCCTTTGTTGGTCTATGGCCACCCTTGTCTTTGCCCCTGGTATTTAACCACGGGACGTCCGTCCCAACCTCCCATGATTCGATCATCACCTTATCTCAAAAAGAAAGTTGACTTCCCTCACGTCAACCGTCAACTAACTTCTTTGTTTTGATTCAAAAACAGATTTGCTATTAAATCAAATGCTATAGGGCTTCCATTTCCAAACAAATGAATGAATACTTGTCTTAAAATTTCAAATGAATGAACTAAAAGGGCACGAATCTTGCACCGAAAACCAAATTACTACAGCCGCAGCTGCCACTGGGATTCCAGTCAGCGTTGGTCCAATTCAAACCAGGTCCATGCACCATGTATGGAATTATTGTATACAGATAATACTACTACTAATATCTCCACAATACTAATACGGGCAATCAAGAAGTCACCATCACCATTCGCTGTGGTGCGGTGCAAGGCACTATTTCTCTCAACAAAATAATAAACCAACAGGTAGGATTGCGTTGGTTGGACAAAAAGCTGAACTCAACTTCAACTTGGCTGCTTTCAACAAAATTCTTCACATTCCCTAATTATGTAATTTTAGTCTGCAAGAAGTGTGTCTAGACTGCGTCCGCTCTGAGTGCGCTGCGGTGACATTTGTACATCAGTAATCGGATTCAGTACTCAACGCATTCAAGTCGAGTTGCATCAAATTTTTCATTCTTGAAGTTCCAAAACACCTGCCAGTGGCAAGTGATAATAAGGTTTTAGCGGGCTTGGTAGCGCAATATTTGCCTAAACATTAATACTTATGATCAGCCAGTACAAAGTGAAGCGTAATTGAATTGTACCGGAAACGATAAGTTGGAGTGCCGCATCTAACCTAGGACTACATAATATCTCTCTAACTTAACTACAGGTGAGACCATTTGAATGCGTCCTTTAATTCATATCCATTGAGTATGCTGAAACTTTAAGGCAACGCACAAATTTATATATTGCTTAATTGCTATTTCAGCGCGAGAGAAAAATGGCACCAAAGCCGCATATTGACTATCCAAGCTTTTGCAGTTCAATGTGGTTTAACCTTGACGGCAGGTTTGACAATAGTCCGCCAAATGTAACGATAGAATTTCTAATGGTTGGACCTGGAACTACAGTCAACTGGGAAGCTCTCAATTTACCTCATCTTGAAGAATTGTACACTCATTTAATTGCTCGTCCACCCGCTCCAACGGATTTTATCCAAATTGACAGAAGCACTCAGACCCACCCAAGCGAATACGATTCAAGCCCAACTAACGAACAATTGCCAATAATGTTTGCTGATACACACACCCAAGCCGAGGAAACAAGCGTTTTTAGTGTGAATGAGTTTTATGTGGGCGAGCTGGATTCCGAAGCCCAGCCCATCACCTTTTCAGAAGACTTCCATTTCCATGCAGAACATAATGATATAAATACTGAAGAAATTATTAATACGAGAGTCATGAATGAAGGAAATGTTGCGGATTTTAAGAAATTGAAAAGCCAGAGAGAGTGTCCTTTCTGCAAGTGCAGCAGAGCTCCCAAACACATTTACAAAAGTCATCCGCTGAGGAATTCGAATGGGTTCATCGTATGTCCAGTTCTCCAAGGACTCGTTTGTTCTAATTGTGGAGCCACTGGACAAACTGCCCATGTGCTGGATCACTGTCCGCTGAAATCTTATAACACCAAGGATTAAATGGAGTTGAGTAGACTACATTTGTGTGCATTCTATTCGAAATTGTTTATAGAACCTGGGGTAAGATTTTGTATCCCTTTTTTAGATTTGCACATTTTGTATTAATCGAAAAACCCAAACTCAAAGTACTGCAGATTAATTTTAATGCAGTTGGACATCGTACAGTTATGCTTTGTTGAGTCAATCATATTTTATTGTCAGCATGCCTTCACATGCTTTATTGGCATGTCTATGTTGTGCCGTGCCCTTGCTTTGCTTTGTAAGCAGACGACAAGGCTTATTTTTAATAAATGATTTGACCCAAGAAATTGTGAGTTACAAATGACAAAATGTGTGCACAAAGTTATTTCTACTAATATCAGGCAAGGAGGATTTCCGTTGAGGCGAGCTGGTTGGGTTCATGCATTCAGAGGAATTCTAGGCAAATCAGACTGTAGAAATGATCAATCTATCTCTACCAAGGTTCACCTGCAATCTACACTACCTGCATATTATAACCTAGTTGCTTGGGAAGAAATTTCTTAACTCTTAAAACCTGCTCCAGTTGGAGGATTTTCATCCAGCTTAAATCAGAACTTGCTGCTGCGTTAGTGCAATAATTACTACTCCTTCAGGGCACTGTAGCAATTGATAAACGTTCACGGTCTACTCGCTTCGAGCACACAGTAAACACATTCCCGGAGGCAGGATATCTATTTTAATGTCACGTTTGCATAAATATGATACAAACTTTATAGAAACAAATAAACATCAACCGACTTGAGAGTTACTCTGCTCTGGAACGCCAGCCAGACGCCCTGCCTTGTGAATGTGTGTTACTTGTAAAAAGGAACGCCAGGGATTTTTGTAGTATTTATGTAATAATTATATAGCAACCTGAAATCTGCTGATCTCGATGCGGAAGTTGTCAACTATTGCACAGCACTTGGATTTGTGATAGTTTCGACCAAAATAAGAAGCTACAATCGTATATAACGCGCTCCGGTAAGTGCCTAAGTTTATTTCATAACTCTTAACTCATATAATAGCTGTGGGGTTGTGATCCATTACGTTGTATCATATTATTAAAAGCTAAAAGATATTTAAACATTTGGGCAGGTCATGGCGTTCTATTGTATCCCATCTGCCCCACACTTTCCACCATATGTACCACAAGGCTGGAATCACTGGAACATACCTGCTGCAGGAGTTGATGGACCTTATCACACAATTCCTGTATATTACATAGTCCCAATTCCAATTCCGCCACCACAAATCCCTACTTGGCAGAACGATGACAGCCATACCTCAAGATACACCGATAACGTTGTAGACAGTAGACAGCAGAGTTTCCCGACTTACAATATGTGGTCATCTCATCCCCTGGCATGCCTGCAAAATATTTTCGCTCGGCCTGAAGGGTCGTCTTCACCGGACTCGGCGCCCACGTCCGAAGAATCACAATTAGAAATAGAAGAGGCGACTGTACAAATTCAAGATTCTGAGCGTGAGGAATTACCGGGAACTGGATCCGTGGAGCTGGACCACAATGAATCTTATGCAGATGTTTGCAAGAAAGAAAATACAGGCACTACTTCTCAAACTACTCAACCAGTTGGAAGATCTGGTAGCCCGTTGTCCCCAGCACAATCTAAGAGTTCTTCAAGCGGTTCAGGTACGAATAATTCTACTTCCTCAAAAAGGAGACGACGAAGCCACAAAAAGCCAGAGGCAAAGAAATATATTGATTCCCTAAAGTGGTGTCCGTTTTGTAGAAGGTCTCGCTCAAAGTCTCCAAAGGGATTTTTCAAAACTCATCCAATGAGAGATCCAGATGGATTCGTGATTTGTCCAATTCTTAGTAAATTGATTTGTCCAAAGTGTGGTGCAACTGGCGCTTTTAGTCATACGCTGGCCTACTGCCCTTTCAGAGACTTTAATCCTAAAGACGAACAATTGCAACAAGCATCGGGGCCGTCGAGCGACTCTGATTAGATGAGAAACGTAATTAACATTTTTACATGCAATTTTTACAATGAAATACTGTTCTAATACAATTCGAAGTCGGCTTGATTTTATTGTACTCTAGACGGGATGAGTTAAGTATTATTTTAATTTAGAACTGCTTGGAAGTGCTCGATTTTTTTCTTCACAGAACTGTTTTGTGTTATTCGTTAGTGCGTTTTAGGCATGACTGGTAGTATTGGGTGTGGAATAAATAGAGCATATGTTACATAAATCCTGGGCGTATACACTTTCCTCAAGAATCAGTTAAAGTACTCGAGTAGCACAATATCAGATACGATCGTTCCCCGTACGTACACAGTGAGAAAGACTTTGTAATTTGATTCGATTAAGGTAGACTAAAAGTTATGGACATATTTATTAATGTCAAACAATTAGAATAAATGAGTGTGATAACAAGGAGGTCATATAGCTACTTGCTCTTGCTGATTAACGGAGGGCACCTGAAGCCTAGAACTGGGTAAACCTTCTTTTCCAAAAATGTCCATATCAAGGCTATCTAAAACAACTCTTCCAAATTCACCTTTTCTAAAGGCATCCACAAACTCTTTGGCAACTTGATTCATGTCAGGCTTCATTAAATATTGGTTGGCTACAATTAAAAATACAAATTGGTTAGTTATCACTGGGGTAGAATAATGAAGTAAAAACGAAAATAGTTACGGTAGCAAACTTACTGACTGTACTTCGCGTTTCAACAAGATAGTTATATTTAACGGCTCCAGACACTAGAACTGTCGTGATGCAATCACTTGGTTCCTTCAATCCAACAAAGTCCAGGTACGTGAACATATTCAGTTTATTGAGAACATACAGAATGAAATCTGCAATATTTATTTCCCCGACTTGCGCATCTGGAAGATTTCCTGACAAGAAACGACATACCAGGAACGAAACATTGTGTCGTTTCCAGCCTCAGCATATATAAAGTTGAATTTAATTTAGACTTACCACACACGGCTAATTTCATTGCAGTTGTCGTATTCGCAATTGTGGGTTGCAAAATCCCTGGTGTATCGAATAGGAAGATTGGAGGGTTTTCACAAATTCGAACTTTCTCATGCACACATTTGGTTACTCCAGCCGAAGGGCCGACTTTAACAGCTCGTCCTATAGTTAGTATATAAAATAAATTCAGACTTGCCGCACTACAAAACCATTTCTGGAGGAATTGAGTGCGTTTCCATACGCTAAAAAAGTTAATGTTGCAGGCATTTGAGACGAGAAGTAAGCACTGTCTCTGAGAGAGCCCACTTACAAAATATTGTAATCAATATGTGTGTGTAATATAGTGGTTGTGATCAGTGATGTCATACCTTTCCTTAAATTAGTGGATCTTAGCATATTAATGAGAGACGATTTTCCACTATTTGGTATTCCGATAATCATTGCATGATACTCTTTTGCTTGTGAGCGGTGGTGTCGATCTGAAGACTCGATAAGAGTCCGCATTAGTGGAATAATCTTTGGGAAGAAGTTATAAATATTAATAACCATAATGAAAACAAAACTTGTAATAGTACTTCGCATACGCTTACTTTCTTGATTCCACCACAGCGATCAAATTTAGAATTTGTGAAAATTATGTTTTTACATGGAGGAACTGAATTCGCCTGAGTATGTCTGATTTTTAACTGTGACTCATAGGAAACCAGATCACTTTTATTCAATATTAAAATGTGTGGTTTCTCTCCAACCAGTTGCTGACACAAATATGGATTTCGTCCACTCATTGGAATTCTGGAATCATGAACCTCTAGTATACAGTCTACTGATCTCAACTTAGCTTGCATTTGTTTTAATCCTAAAAACAAAAAACCAAAAATTTGTGCGCTATTTCAAATGACTTCACTCAAAATCCAAAAGAGCTATAATAAAATGATGTACAGAAAAATAAAATGTTTACACTAAAGTAAAATTACCTGAGTTCATGTGTTTCGGGAACCAGTTTAAAGCCAATCGTTTAGAGCCTTCACCAAATGCTGTCCGAAAGCCGTTCATTTTGACTGGATGTTTCCTAATTCAGTCTTACAGAGCCGGGTTGAACCATTCAAATTCTCATAAAACCGTTCCTCAGTTTCACCGTTTATTTAATTAATTAAATTACAATAATCCAGTCTATGATTCCTTAACTTAACTTTTCTGTAGCTGGAGTCCAAGGAAGACGAAGGGAAATAATCAAATAGTGTCAGATCTCCCACTCTTTTTTTACATGTGGGTGAGTTGGAATTCCAACTCTCGGAATTTATCGTATCATATAAGACTCATCAATTTATTTATGAAACGCTTTGTCCGTAGACTTTAAATCCACCACCTCTTCAAATAATTCAAAATATCTTGATTTGATTTCACTTCATTTTAAAGTGACCTTCTTTGCCTATGCCTGGTCAGAACCAAACACAAGCATAGATTATGGGCGCGAATGTGAGTTCAAAAGAATAGAGCGGAAAATCCTCCTTCGCCCTTCCTCTCCGCTCCGTCCGTCCGTCCGATCAGTCCATTTGCCGAAGCCAACGCTGACAGCACGAATTCCGACCGACGACACATCTTTCCTATCCTAACCAATCTTTCTTTTCTTCTTTCTTCCTTGTCAATTAAGTTTTGAACACTGCATCCTTCTTGCTGATCTGCGATTTCGCCATGGCTGGACGTCGAAGTAGAGCTTTATCGAAAGGCAATCTTTCCACCTCATCGCAGCAGCAGTCTGCACCTACTAGTTTGACCCCGTCTGCACCTGTACCCACACCTGCCTCAAATAACTTCTTCAGTCACAATCCATTTATTACAATGAAAGTGGACCCTAAAATTCTCACTGCTTGGATCACCTCTGTACGAATATTAAGTGTCTTCTTCGTCTGGAGCGAATTTGTTCCCGATGAAGGTTGGCAATCTTTGGAGGTGACTAGATGGTTTGTGTACGGTGAAAAGTAAGACTTCCAAATTTTACCTATGTAAATAAAGAATTTGTAGAGCATGACTGTTGGTTATTGTTAATGTTAATGTGTATACTTTTGCTTCCTTTAGGAGTGGACACTTGACATGGGAGTGGAATCACGGGTTACGGAGCTTCATCTATCCTCTAGTCTTTACACCTGTCTTCTGGCTGCTAAAAGTAACTGGACTCGATTTTGCTGTGCTTTTGGTAAGTTAAGCTAAATGTTAAATATTGGTTGTTAAGTGGGAAGGTTTTGCGCAAGTCAAAGTACTTATCGAAATGTATTACTTTTAGAACCTGATTCCTCGACTCATGCAGGCGGGCTTAACTGCATATTCTGAATGTTGCCTAATCAAGTACGTTGCACGCAAATTTGATCTTGAGACAGCAGCATGGTGTACCTATTTTTTGACGTGCAATTGGTTTATGTTCTATTGTGGAGCAAGAACGTTAACCAACAATACTGAAATGGCCTTAGCATTGATTGGCTTGGATTTGCTGGACAATGGTAAGATATTTATGATTAGAACTTTCCATCTTGATAATTGTTTTTTTTGTTTTGTACCCTTATTGATATGTGGTTTAAAAGCATAACTAATTTTTTTTGGTTTTTAGACAAAGTTACTATTTTTACGTTTTGTACGGCAATTAGCTTTTATCTTCGCCCAACTTCTGTTGTATTTTGGATTCCGCTAAGTCGTGATATTTTTAAGAAAGTGTTTAAAAATCCGGGGACTCTGTGCAGCGTTCTCATTGCAGGGTAAGTACCGCTTGCCACCAATCAACCAAGAATTTTCCAAGTTAATGCTTACCAGTAAATCTAATGCAATCTTTTCATTCTAGATTATTCGTCGTCAGCCTAAATATGACAATAGACACGTTATTTTACAAAGAGTTTATTCATCCCTGGCTAAAATTTCTCAGCTTTAACTTAGTCGAAGGCAGAAGTAAAGAGTTTGGAACGCATCCGTTCTTTTGGTATTTCTATTCTGCTATGCCGTCCTTAGTCGGACTTAATGTCATTTGGCTAGTCAAAGGGATGATTGAGTGGACCGATAGCAGCCATCATTTAGTCGCACTCATTCTAAACTACATGGTTATTATGTCGTAAGTATATTTACTTTCCGCCACTTCGATTCCTCCATTGAATCTTTGCTATACAAATGTACCCTGCACATAGCAGAAGCATAGATAACATTCCTTATTATTTGAAGTGTTTTGGAAGAGCCTAATATTATACCCAAAATGTATTCTGCAAACCCAAGACATCTACCTATTAATATTTTAAAATACTATCTGATTTTTGACCAACAAAGATGATAATTTTCTGGTTAAAAACCGAGAAACGGAATATATTGTACGGCTTGATATTTTACAGAACTATTGCTCACAAGGAAATACGATTTCTGATGCCAATACTTCCTCTTTGTTGCGTAATATGCGCGCTTACATTCAGACGGATGAACATTGATCTGGCTGAGCAGCGTTCAAGGCTTTACAAGTAAGTTTAGGCTATGGTACTTTGCTATATTAGTACTTGTACATATTGTTTATTTGAATCAAGGTGTCTATTATATTCATATAGTTTAAATAGTACATTCATTATTCATGGAGAGTGCATGTCAGGTGTTCCTGGTTTTATTTTCAAAGGAATATTTCACAAAGCAATATAAAAACCATTACTGTACCGCTAATTATAGAAAGCAAACCAGCCCGGAGGGTCATTACTGTTTAATTTGAATATTTAGTTTAGTTGTTTAGCAGTTTCGCCACTGTTGCTAATTGTCATATTTTTTGCCGAATAGTTGGGCTAATACCATTGATTTGGCGAATATCTGTGTTCATCTTGTTCTTGCCGTGGCACTGTGCGGATTCCATCAAGTAGGATTAAAAAAAGCTGCCACTTTCGTTCGAGATTCATCAAACAACCTAGGACTTCAGAATCCAAATATTTGGGTGGTGATGCCTTGCTACTCATTCCCAGTTCACAAGTACGCAGAGAAATTGTTCTTTTAAAATTTACAAACCTAATTGTCACAAATAATTAGCAATATGTGTTCGCAGCTATCTAAATTGTCCTCATGCCAGACTGGAGTACTTCACATGTGCTCCATCAGGGTTGGAGTTTGATGCTCCTAACATTCAAGCTTCAGATTTTGCAGACCTAAACCTTACATCGTTTGTGGAGAATAAGACCACTCTTTCAGTTGGATCTACCCCTGACTTTATCATCACCTACGATTATGCTAGTTCTGAACTTCTGGATGCTCTAGGAAAATACGTGAAAACACGGAAATACGGCGTTAATCAGAACATATTTCACACACGGTTTCCATTTGACAATGTTGGACGCGAAGTACATGTGCTAGCTCAAGTGCCTTAGTACCTTCGCTTCGGAGAGCTTCAATAATTTATCACTTCTGCCAATATCGTTGCACCTGTTTGTTGTGTGCTAAAACGTGCAATCTACAAATATTTTATAATATGATGAAAGTTAATGTTAATCTTATATCCTTCTAAATCATGAAAGTATTTAATATAATTGAAATAAAAAAAAACTCCCGATTTCAAAACTCTGACTCATAGTTTTATAAAACTAATGCTCCAGTTGTGAATCTACTTCACTGCAAAAACGTATCATGGAATTATTAACAAATGAAATTTAGTAAGAGGCGCAGAAATCAAGAGCTCAAGAAGTTTGACTGTTGTGCCAGTTTTAATATGCGTTTAGAATTACAACAAACTGAAGAGCCAAGATGATAATTTTGCTTTTTGTAGTTAAATTTCAATTTTTTAAAACCAATAGTGAGAATTCTTTTACCTTTAGCTTTTCCCAACAACTGTGAAGCAAAAATTAAGCATGAAAAGGTCTATAGTCTACATTAACTCAGGTATCGATAAAGTGTGGTATCCTGGTATCCAGGATACCGGGAAGTTTGGCGGGTGGGCGGGAAGAAAGGGAGGAGGAGATGGGAAAAAATCGGGAAGGAGGAGGAAAAAGAGGGAAGGAGGAAGAAAAAGAGGGAAGGGGAAGGAAAAGAGGGAAGAAAAATTGTTAATCAAAAATAAATAATAGAGAGCGCAACAAATTTTTTTAAATAAAAACCTTCAAATTTGGCACGCCATTTTTAGGGTCAGAAAAAGCAAAGCACAAGTTTTGCATGCACTATATAGTTAAGAATTCAAAAATTTTCGCCTGCGGCGGAAGGTTTACACTTCATCGATACCTGCAATAACTTATGTTACCTTATCAATTATTTAGAGCTGCCGAATTTATTGCCCTTCCTTTTATAACCAGAAATGAAAGCGAAACCCATCCCTCTCTCGCGTCGCGTGCTTATGGACTTGATAGGGTTGCTGCTCAATTGTGGCTTACAATTAGTGAGGCCCGTATGACTAACACTAAACTCGCTAAACCTGCAATATACCGGAACCGGAGGATGTTTTATCAGCAATGCCTAGTCAATTTGGGTAAACTACTATTGCGATTGTCCGCGAGGCTGTTTAAAAATTGTTCAATGTTTCCATTTTCTGATGCCCTTTTTGCTCTTTCTAACTCCTTTTCGGTGCTCACAATAACCCTTTATTGATTTCAATGAATTATATGTGCAAGACGGTCAGGGAGCATTAAGTCAATTTCAGCCAACGAAGTACGACCATGCACCTCTCTCTGATCTAATCTAACTGTAATAAGCAAGAATGTGTTTTTTAAGAATTCCTTGTCAGGACGCCTTTATTAACTCAAAACAGAAAATGAAATGAATGAAATTATTCCCGTTGCGTTAACTTCTGTCGGTTCAGCTTCTTCTTAGATAGCTTCTTTTTTACAGGCTCCTCTTCCTTTACCTTTGCCACAACATCTTCCTTCTCTGCAAGGATGACTTCAATGTGACAAGGTGAACTCATGTAAGCTAGGTAAAAACAAAAATAATATAATACATATTTCGATACATAAACTGGACAAATTGTTAACTTCCAACCATTAAATACTTGAAGAATGAGAAGTAATTAAAAGAACTATGGGAATAAAGGACAAGGCAAGTCAATACTATATGCGCTGCACAGGGCAGGGTTTTTCACTCGTTCCAGCTAAAGGGAAGCACGGGCCTCAACAGAATAATATTAAACTTGTAAGTTCTTCAAAGTGGATAATAATGTGGTCCGCAACGCTTCGGTTTTAATTTTTTAAATTTCAGTACATAGTTAAGAAAAGCATTGTCAATCCTAAATGTTGTCGTAGGATGTAACACCTGAGATAACTATTGATTTGGACTGAGGGTTTCTTGAGTTCAGGTTTCAGACAAACATGTAAAATGAAAACTTCACAGGAATTTGTAAAATAAATATCAACAAAACATTCAGCACAAGGCAAGCAAATAATTTCTTAGCCATACCAAGTTAAATAACCAATTTAATCATTAAATGGAAGTAGTCTAGTAAAAAAGTAAAGGTTAAACTTACGGTTAATACGACCGTGAGCTCTGTAAGTTCGTCGACGCATTTTCGGCGCACGATTAACTTGAATATGGTCAATGACCAAGCGGTCGGCGTCCAAGCCCTTATGATCTGCGTTGGACTCAGCGTTCTTCAGCAGTTGCAAAAGGAATTCAGCCGACTTCTTTGGCCAACGACCCTGGGTGACACCCCACTGCTTAGCCTATTCATCAAACAATAACATTACACTATTACATCAAGAAAATGCGAGCAGAACAAAATGTACATAAACTCAATGCATGTTCTACCAGTTTAGTAAATTAATTCTGGTTTTATTACCTGAGCACAGCGACCAACGCCACCGTTGTACCGACGGAACGGGACACACTCTTTCTTCTCAACAACATTTTTAAGGAAGCGGACAGCTCTCCTCAATGGCATCTTCTTAATGGCTCCAGCAGCCTCTCGAGTATTCTACAATTTTGAAAGAACCTTAATTACCTCAAATAATTGTAAGGAGCCAAACATAACCCAAAAGAAATAGGTTGTTTTTCAACCTCCACTAAAAGTGAGAACTTCTTCGTCAAACTCTCAGCTAACATAACTTAAACTATGCTCTAATATATTCTTAACAACGATAGCCATTAGCCAGCCATTTGGTAGAAAAACTAAGAAACCGGCGCCTTCCCTTCCCATGCCATGCGGCAGCGTGGTGCCTTTCACTCAAAAAACTGTAAAAATATGACAACTTACCTTAAAATGAACTCTTAGGTTTGACCCACGAGCCTTGCATGATTTGCTGGGATTATCCGGTTCCCTGGAGTAGCGACCCATCGCAGTTGATCTTCAGTTAATCTTAAGAAAAGGACAAGTCGTTGGAGGAACGGACTGAATGGGAACTGGGGCCAGACTTTGAATGGGGATCCCGACAGCACCGCACTCACTCCATGCATGCATGTACAGGGCAAAGATGGCCGGCTTCCATGCCATGCCGTCCCATGCAAAAGCACACGTCCACGCCACGGCCTCTATATTTTCATTCTCCTTCCACGCCATGGCCTCTGGGCTCATCCTGCCCCACCGCAGCCCGCCAATCCAACCCGGGCTTCAACCACAAATTCAAATTCCTCCTGTGTTGGATTGTGGAAGGAAATATTAATCTCTACTAATGGCATCCCTTCAGGAAATTGAAATTTTAACACCGGATGTGGAAATTTTGGCCCCAGTATTATCCCCTTCCCCTGTACCCCCTGAAGAAGAACCAGGTCCGCCGCTTCCCGCTCCGACTCCGATTCCTCCAGGTAATGTTTCGGACCATTCATCAACAGTGGAGGAACAAGTGCTGGCTTTGATTCCAACTCCCGCACCGAAACCTGTAGCGACAACTTTCACCCCCAAGCTTAGCGTTCCAACAGTTTCTGTGTCAAAGCTAGCTTCTTCGGTGACAGCTACTGCTAAAACAGGGGGCGCAATCGTTATACCGGCTCATAAGTTAAATGGCCCGGGCCGACCTCCGTTGGTTCCAGCTCATTCAGAAGCACATAATGTTATTCCGGATTCAGGTGGACGAATAAAGGTAATGATATTTATTATACATGTACTGCTATTTGTTGTTGTAGATATGGCTTATAGGGCATGGAAAGGCAGCTCGGAATTTCTATATCTTTGTAATAACTTCTGCCATATTTTGCTAATTTTAGGGACTGACAATCGTAAAACCGGTTGTCGTCGGGAATATTGCAAGGTATTTCGGAAAGAAAAGAGAGGAAGACGGGCACACCCACCAGTGGACTGTTTATTTGAAGCCTCTTCCAAATGAAGACTACTCGACATTTATAAAGAAGGTTCATTTCAAGCTACATGACAGCTATGCGAATCCAAATCGGATCATCAATAAGCCGCCGTACGAAGTTACAGAAACGGGATGGGGAGAATTTGAAGTTGTGATCAGGGTGCATTTTAATGACCCATTGGAGCGACCCGTGAGGATTTGAAATTACCGTGCTTGGGATAACAATCACCAAACACTAAAACTCTATTTACATGTACAGGTTTCCATTTATCATATTTTGAAGTTATTTCAACCTGGAGCGGATCCAACAATTACAACAAAGAAGCAACTGGTTTCTGAAACATACGATGAAATAATATTCCAAGAGCCTACTATCCTGATGAAATCCTTCCTTGATAGCATTATACCGTTAACTAATCTACCGTGGAGGCATGAAGTTGATTGTAAGATGCACTTAATTTTAATTAACCTGTTTTTTTAATTTAGTAATCTTAATCTTTGCTATTCGTCACTTTCAATGTCCTGATCGCCTGCTAAGCGATGTATTCCGCGCAGGCAGGTCAATTATTATTGGTCAATGAACAATACCAGTTCATTTTAGCTCTAATCACAACTAAAGCCAGCCTAATACTGCAGTAGGAATAGTGTAGGAGTTCTGGCGAATGCATGTTAACTAACCTTCTTGCGTTAGCTCTAGCATTGATTTTTATTTATTTTGAAAATGATTGAGGCAATGAAATCGTAGATACTGTGTGTATTATGTATGCATAACGTTGGACATATCTTGTTTGGACGAATCCGACGCCGGAATGTACAGTGTGATAGTGAGGCAAGGCTTCCGATTTTGCATGTGCGCTCCGGCACAAAACCAGAACAAGGGTGGTCCACCAAATCCCTCTCACACTGTGTGTTGTAATTGTGTGTATTTATTTTTTCAGTCGAAGAAAGGAAAGCTACATGCATTGTCCAAATTAATACGGCCAAAACAGTGATCAAGAGTGAAATTCAGGAGTTGAAAGAAAAACTGAAACTTGCCCGTGCAACAATAGACAAATTCAAAGAAGGATTTGGCAGCATCAAAATTGTCAGTACTGAAGACGATCATCCAGTTATTATGCAAACCCAGACACCACTAGAAGCCTCAGTTCCAGTACCAGAGTCGGGAGCACCAGTGCCAATGCCGTCCCTAGCTACAATGCTTGCACCACCCCCAGTTCTACCACCAGACCCAATACAACCACCAGCTCCAGTACAGCCACCTACTCCAATACATACACCAGCTCCAATACAGCAGCCAGCCCCACCGCTACCAACTCCAGCAGAAGAGCTTATGCCGACAGCAGCCTCTACGGCACCACCAGCTGCAGCGGCAGTAGAGATATCAACTCCAGATTCTCAAATTCTTCCCGATATACCTCCGCCAGAATATGTTCCTCCGCTTGTTGATTTGGTGGATTGAGCTTGAGTGACCTTTGTTCTTGTATTGATTATAATTCTGTACAGCTGGCCTAAATGGGTGCAGTAAGAGTAAAATAATAATACGAAATGGCTTTTTGTGACTCTTCTAGCACAAGCGGATAACGTTGAGGCATAATTCCCCATTCCCCGAACCAAAACGCGCCGTTGAATAATTTATGTTTATTTGTTTTCCATGAGATGGTATTCAATTACGACGTTGACATCGTCAACAAGCTATATTATACTTGTTGGACTTTAGAGATATCTTATTTTTGCAGTATTTTCGAATTGTGCGAAATCAATTGATGGTTTGTATACCCCATTTGGATCTGGTTAAGTGCCTTTCTTTGTTTCTACATGTTGAATCTATAATTTGCAATAGCTGCCTGGCATATTTAAAATGCTTAGCCTCATCTTTAGGTAAATGTTGTAATGTCGAAGTAAGAAAGATCTTTCGTATCAACGTGAATAAACATTTCAAAATAATTCAAGCCATGCGTTTATTCATCTTCAAATAATCTCACCCGTTTTCGTACAATCGCATAATACACAAATATTTTGTAAAATAAAGTTGTTCCGTGACTATGATCTAGCTACAATAAGCATAAGCCAAACCCGCACAATTTATCAGTCCCCACCTGTTCTTATTAAATACTTCATATTAAATATTTTACATTTTAAAATTATCTCATACAACTTTGAGTAAGCTTGCAATGAGACCTCTTGTAAATTAGAGCTTAGATTAGAAAATTAGAAGTACTAATTAATTAAAATAATTTAATGCTAACGCTAACTGACAATAATTAATGCATTATAATACGGCTGGAGAAAGCTCGGTTTGCGATGTTATTTTATAGATATTTGGTACTATCGGTACACGTTTCGTTTTAAGAATTTGCAAACGTTATCAACATGATTACAATACTGTTTGCTTTTAAATTTTAGTTTCCAAGCATTTTCTTCAAAGGTATTTTGGGGTCGCGTTGACGAGTCTTATATGGGTCACTTGTAGAAATTTCATCAAGCGCTGCATATAACACTTCTTGTGCCTCAGAAATTTGTATAGCAGGTGGACGAATTCGCCCATGAAGGAACTCCAAGCAGCCCACAATGATAGGCAAAGCCTTCAATGGATTTTTACGTTCAATCAATGCCTGAGCGTATACAACTTTTTTGAAGCATTCGTGGACTTGATCTGCTAGGTCTTGCATTATGTATTCATGGGAGCATTTTTTGCACTTTCCTTTTTGCAAATGTTCGTCAAAATGGAGGGTTGTGTTAAACGTGACAATGTCGCTATAGGGAGTTTTTGGTCCACACTCCGGGCAAAGATAACTGGGACCGATAGATATGTCAGACCGCATCGGCCAATCATACAGACAAGCGACACAATCGCATTTGAAATAATAGTGCTCTTCAAGGTGATGATCTCGTACGTGTTTCGGATGGGTCGTATACTCATACCCATATGAAATCGTCAATTCTTCCCCAGCACTGACACGGCGAGATGTTACAATAGCCATTTTACCACTGTCTAAATTTATTCGAAGGCCTGTGGGGTCGCAAGAATGACACATCAGACTGCTCAGAGAGAAAATCCCAAGTAAGGTTCGGTATTCCGTCACCTTCAACTCATCTTCGCTTTCGGGTCCAAGGTTATCTTCAGGGGCATGCCAAAGTGAAACAACATTGAATGGGAAGGACATGAGATTTTGTAGAATGGCTGACTTAACAAAGTCGAAGAAGCTTCTCAGGTTTTCTTTCTTGATTCCTTGAAAAAATCCTGTTCTAATCTGAAGCAGTTTTGCCATCGAATAGGCTAACCAATTTTGAAATTCTATAGAGCTACCATCATCATGATGAATCAAATTGTAAAGTTGGAAATAGCTATTTGATTCGTAGATTCTGGTTTTAGGGTTGAATCCCATTGGCAGACTGCTGCTGGCTTCAGGCGCCCCATCCTTCGTTTGCTCAAAGAGCATGTACATGAATTCTGGTCCTGCTTTACAAATCGCCCTGAATGCCAAATGATAAGTTGGTGCAAGTTGTATGGCATGGAAATAAGTCAAACAAGGACATTCATATTTGTGTAGATTGCGGTCATCCTGTCGACACTTCCGACTGCAATAGGAGGCCTGCAACGAAACATGTCAATTTAGCATATATACTTTGTTTCAATATAGCATAGCATTTACTCACAAAAACGCATTCATTGCAAGGAACAACTGACAATATTTTTTTAAAGCACTTTGAGCAGTGACTAGTCTCAAATTTGACAGCATCAGACAATACAGCAATATATGGGTCTTCGACAATGATAGTAGTACCTGAAAACATCAACAAATAATTTTAAAAGTTTGTATTTGTGTTTAAATTGTATCCTCCTAAAAATTTACCAGACTTCAAATTCTGTGTGAACTCAAGAGTCCTCCCTTTTGAAGGATTTTCCACAATTGAAATGCAACTTCCAGCAGAAGATATGCTGGCATTTTGTTCTCCGAAAATACGGTATAAGTTTTCTTTACAATATTGCTTTCGCTTCTTAACCTTCTTGAAACGTCTGACAGAAACTTTGGAATTGCTTTTCTTCTGGTGCAGTTTCCGGCTAGTCCGCTTCAGTATATGCAGTTGTTTTATGAGACTGTACTCAATTGGTGATTCCTTCGGAAGTACGAGAGCGACTTCTGCGTCGTTCAAACTTTCCTTGTATTCTTTCAATTTGAAGAAGATCGCCGCCCGATTTGCGTAAAGCCTTGGAACCGAAGGTGAATCGGCTGGCATGAACATTAATCCCAAATTGCTGCAACGAAGAGCATTATAAAAGTAACGCGTCTGGAAGAATTTGTAGGACCTTTCCAAGAATTTATATCCAATGAACTCTTGCTTCATAAGAGCTGAAAATTTTGGACAGCCATAATCCCGTAATATATTTACTATTGTTACAAATGTAGGCAAGATCAAATCTTCAAATTACTTTTATCTAGCTCATCCAAATATTTCTTGAAGTGTCTGTCTGATATGCGACGCAAGACCTTTCCAACTCGTGACGTTTGTGTCTTATATAGACGGATTTGAGCTACAGTTCCGAGTACTGGATAGTTAAAAATCCTATTGCGGAAAGGGTCGTTGAAAACACGTTCTCCAAGCTCAATTCTAGCCAGTGTATGCCCACGTTCCTGCTTGCCAACCGATGGTGTAGTCACATCGGATAAAACCTGCAGGAGAGGATCCAGAACATGTAATTAAACTTTACTGCGTTAAATTTATTCTGCGCAATACAATGTTTGTAAAGATGAATGAAATTTTTGAATTGGTTTATTCAGTCAATGTGATGTAAATCTCAGTTGGGAAATGATTCAAAATAGTATAGCAAATTTTCACAATTACCTTCCGCACCGTGTCCAAGAACGGCATATTACGTCTGTATGGATCAGAAATCAGTCTTATAGCAGCTACACGGAGATTGGATCGGAAACAAATTTATCTTGGGAATTATTTAGCCGAACCAACTTGAGATTGTCAAACTTCGCTGGACCCATGCGTGTTCTCACTAAGTTTATATAAATAATCAGCATAGTAACCAATTGAGTTTAGAAAAAAAATTGGCTGAATCTTGGTTTTTGTTGTGCAATAGCTAGCTACTCATATTTCAGCCAGATTGTCATCATTTTCATTGATTTATCATGTCGACATTAATGAATACACACTTACAAACTATTATAAGATCACCAGACAATTCATAGCGGACAGCTCATAGCCGGTAGCTAAAGGCGTAGCCAGCTATAGTCCGACTAGACCTCTGTAGACGATTTCACCATCCCAAGCACATTTTCACTCAAATATTACAATTACAAGACTACATGCTATGTTTCCGACAATTCTGTTCTATAAGTTAAAAAGTCTGGCTACGCTGCTGCTCTTCGCCGGACAATTCTGAAAGCTGAAATTTTGTGGTTTAAGCTTGGCACGAGATATATTAAGAAATAGTCAATCGAATATGAAAATGGTTTTATTTCAAGTGCGCTTTTAAACAAGACAGTATTTGTGTTCGATCATCTTTAAAAGTTTCTAAATTCAATCAAAGCTATGCGAGTGGTTTTGTTCCAATTTCAGTTTCTGATAAGTTATTTTACGGAGAATTAAACGGGGGAGTCATGCTGAATCTTGCGAGGATCACTTGCAGAAATTGCACTAAGTGCTGAGAACAATAATTCCTGGGCATCATAAAGTTGAACTGCTGGTGGCAGCACTCGTCTTTGTAGAAACTCCACGCATTGGATGATAATCGGCAAAGCAGCCAGAGGATTATTAAGATCTATCAAATACCGAGTGAACTCAACTCTTCTGAAGCATTCGTCAACTTCATCTTTTAGATCTTGCATTATGTAGTTCCGCCGGCAGGTTTCACACGTTCCTATTTGTAAATGCTGGTTATACAGAAGAGTTGTGTGAAGTGTGATGATGTCGTTGTAGCTAGTTTTTGGTACACATTCCGGACAAAGGTAATTGGGCTCGAAATATAGGGCAGATCTCAATGGCCAATCATAAAGGCAAGCGACACAATCGCATTTGAAATAGTAGTCCTCTTCGAGTTTATCTTGCCGTACGTCTTTGGTACATGACCCATACTCATGCCCGTAAGAAATAGTCAACTCTTCTCCAGCTTTGACACAGCGAGATGTTACAATAGCCATCTTACCATAATCCGAATTAAATCGTATGCCCGAAGGGTCGCAAGAATGAGACATTAGGCTGCAGAGAGAGTATACAGCTAACAAGTTCGAATAATCTGGCTCTTCCTCCTCCAACAAATCAACTTCGTTTTCTGTTTCCTGAACAGGTTCCGTCGAGTCTGCCCAAAGCGAAAATATATTGGTTGGAAAAGACACGAGACTTTGAACAATTGCTGACACAACGAAATTGAAGAAACTCCCCAGGTTTTCCGAAGAGATCCCGTGAAAGAAAGTAGTTCTAATCTGAAGTACATTGGCCAACGAGAAGGCTAGCCAACTATGATCTTCTACAGAGCTGCCATCCTCATGATAAATCAAATTGTTAATTTGAAAGTAATCATTCGATTCGTAGATCTTGGTTTCAGGGTTGAATCCCCTTGGTAGGTTGTTATCTTGGGGCGCCCCATTCTTCATTTGCCCGAAAAGCTTGTACATGTATTCAGGTCCTGCCCTGCAAACAGCCCTGAATGCCAAATGCCCAGTTGACGAAAGTTGTATTGCGTGAAAATAATTCATACAGGGACATTCATATTTGTGTAGATTCCGGTCATCCTGTCGACACTTGCGACTACAATAGGAGGCCTAGAGCATAAAACACGTCATTTAGAATGTATATCTTTCAACTGCGTTTAATTTATCAAACAATTAATCACTCACAAAAACGCATTCATCGCAAGGAACGATTGACATTATTTTCTTAAAACACTTTAGACAGTGAGTGGTCTGAAATTTGAGGGCATCTGTAAATGCAACAACATATGGATCCTCCACAATGACTGTAGTACCTGATAACATCACGACAGATACTTGAAATTTTGTATTTTTATTTAAATGATATCCTTTAAAATTCACCTGCGTTTAAATCTTGTGTGAACACAAGAGTCCTCCCTTTTGAAGGATTTTCCGCAATTGAAATGTAGCTCCCAGCGGAAGGTAAGCTCACGTTTTGCTCGCCGAAAACACGGTACAACTTTTCTTTTCTATATTCCAATTGTTTCTCAATATTAGAACGTTTGACGGCGCTGTTGGAATCGTTTTTCATCTTGCGCAGTTCCCGGCTAGTCCGCTTCAGCATATGCACTTGCTTTATGAGACTTGGTGATCCTTTCGTAAGTGCGAGAGAGACTTCTGCGTCGTTCAAACTTTCCTTGTATTCTTGCAAATTGTAGAGGGTCGCTGCCCGATTTGCGTGAAGCTTTAGAACAGATGGTGATTCAGCTGGCATAAACATCAGTCCCAAATTACTACAACGCAGGGCCAAATTAAAGGCATTTTGGTCGTAGTGTGAGCTGGATCTCTTCAAAAATGCGTTTCCAATTAATTCATCCTTCCTAAGCGCTGAAAATTCAAGCAGTTATTGCTCTGTATAATAGAGTCAATAAAATTGAAGTATGATCAAATTACTTTTATCTAGCTCGTTCAAATATTCCGTGAAGTGTTCGTCAGACATCTGGCGTAAAATCTTTCGAATTTCCTCCACATTTGTTTTGCATACTCCGGCCTCATCTAGAATTCTAAGCGCAGGGTAGTCTATAGTAGTATGGCGGAAAGGCGCTACGAATACACGTTTCCCAAGCTCAATATTATCCAGTGTATTGCCCCGTTCTTGCTTGCCAACCGCTGGCGGTGAGCTTATTTCCGATATAAGCTCCTGGAGAGCATCCATAGCGTAATCAGAGTTTACCATGTGGTCACTAAGCTCCGCAATCTAATGTTTACAAAAAAAAGTTAAATACTCCGTTTGGTCAACAATGCAATTTAACTCTCAGTTAGGAAATGTTGAATAATTTTGGTAACAGATTTGCGTAATTACTTGACACAAGGTCTCCAAGAATGACATTTTACCTCCACTGTAGGCAGAAAGCAATTTTGGGACGGAAGTTATGGATAAATAGAGCAGAATATAGAGTAATGATGGCTCGGATTAATAAAGAGGTGACACGGCTGATGGCTCTCGTGACCCTTGGTTACCAAATTAAATTCAGCTACAAATTACCAGAATGTTCCTCCCCGGCCTCCCCTCTTGCACTGCAACGCACCGCAGGCTACACATCGGAGCGGCATTACGTGACGCACTCAAATTTGAATTTGAGGCGGGAAACAAATTTTGGACTTGCTGTAGTGTAGACTGATTCATTTTGAAACAAGCAACCTTGTCACCTTTATTCTATGCCGAGCCATCATTACTCTATGGTGTAGGAAAAAACAACTCACTTTCGTGGATTATCTATCCTGACCCTGACCACGAGCGGTAATAAGGCCAACCGCAGATACTACATTTCGCTGAAGCCGTGCTCGACCCCTCTCTGTTTATATCAACAATCAGCATAGTAACAAATTGAATTTGGGAAATGTTTTCCAATATATATAATTTAAAATTTTGTTGTCCTATGATTATTCGTATTTTCAGATCATATCATGCTTAGAGTGGAGTTATTCTCAATGATTCACCATGACTAGTGACTACAATGGAAACTACCGTAATTATCCAGAAGATTCAAATCATAAGACCGAAATTCATATATCTCTTCTGGCATAAAACCTTGTTGAATTGAATTTGGTTGATTATTTCGCCATTCAGGATTACCCACAGTTCTTGCTTTTATCAACTGTACTCATATTCTGGAACAGAATTAGAGATTTACTTCGACTCCAGTTGACGCCATTTCTATGTATCCCTTACACCTGGTTCTGTTCTGCTGGAAGGCAGGTTACTCTGTGTTTACTAGCACCACTTAAGGTGCACGACACAATCATTGTGTGTATTTATATGCCCTACAGGTTTCTGTCTCGCAAGTAGCTAAAGGTAAACTTAAAGGAGTATTGCCAGATACATGGAGAAACACACGTAGTCTGAAAAGTATTTTATTTTAAGTGCATATCTTGGGCACAGACATTACTTGGAGAAATTGGTTTCGTGAGTTTTTAAGGCTGTCGCTGGAATACCAATATGGTTGCTTTCAAATTTCTGTTTCTAAAAAGTTGCTTTACTAGAAATTCCAAAAAGACTGCTGCGGGGTTTTGTCTGGCTCAGTTGTTGAGATGTCATCAAGCGCGGAATACAATAATTCTTGAGCCTCATAAATTTGAATTGCTGGTGGCATCACGCGTCCTTGAAGGAACTCCACGCAGTCGATAATAATTGGCAAAGCAGCCAGGGATCTTTTATGAACAATTAAATCCCTAACGTTCTTAATTCTCTTGGAACATTCTTCAACTTGATCTATTAGGTCTTGCATTGTATATTCCTGGGAGCAGGTTTTACATGCTCCTTTTAGTAAATGTTGGTTGAAAAGACGAGTTCTTCGAAGTTTGGTAATGTCTTTGTAGCTAGTTCTTGGTCCACATTCCGGGCAAAGATAACTGGTGTGGGTTGACATGCCTGATTTCATCGGCCAATCGTATAGACAAGCAACACAATCGCATTTAAAAAGGTAGGCATGTTGAAGGCGACGTTCCCGTTCTTGCTTGGGATGGCTCGTACACTCATATCCATAAGAAATAGTTAATTCTTCCCCGGCACTGACACGGCGAGATGTCACAATAGCCATTTTACCACAGTCCAAGTTCAATCGAATCCCCGTGGGGTAGCAGGAATGGCACATTAGGCTGCAAAGAGAGAATACGCCTACTAACATAGGATAGTCGGCATCTTCCTTCAACAAAACAACTTTTTTCCCTGGTACCGATGGTGCAGGTCTTGCTGGGGGCTCCCAAAGAGAAATAACATTATATGGAAAGGAAATCATGTTTTGAAGAAGGGCTGATACAACGAAGTTGAAGAAACTTTCCAAGTTTTTTTTCTTGATTCGATGGAAGAAATCAGTTCTAATCTGAAGAAGTTTCACCAACGAGTAGGCCAACCAACTTTGATTCTCTATACAGCTGCAGTCATCATGATGAATTAAATTGTAGACTTGGAAGTAGTCATCAGATTCGTAAATCCTGGTTTTAGGGTTGAATCCCTTCGGTAGATTACTGGCTTGAGGCAACCCACCCTTTGTTTCTTCAAAAAGCTTGCGCATGTATTCTGGCCCTGCCCTACACACAGCCCTGAATGCCAAATGATCAGTTGATGAAATTCTTATGGCATGGAGATAGTTCAAACATGGGCATTCATATCTGTGTAGACGGCTGTCATTCGCTCGACACTTGGGACTGCAATAGGCCGCCTGCAGCATGTATGAGTTATGTAAATCTGTAAATGCAAATTATGTAGCAAAACGTTTGATTACTCACAAAAACGCAATCATCACATGGAACAACGGACATGATATTCTTCGAGCAATATGAGCAATGACTGGTCTCGAATTTTACAGCTTCCGTTAAGGCGGTTACATATGGATCCTCCACAATGACTGTAGTGCCTGAGAACATTACCAACAAGACTTAACATTTCGTTTTTGAGCTGTATTCAGGCATTCATCTTTGAAACTTACCAGCCTTTAAATCCTGTGTAAAGACAACAGTCCTCCCTTTCCAAGAATGTTCCACAATTGAAATGTAACTCCCAGCAGAAGGGATGCTCCTGTTCTTTTTGCCAAATACACGGTATAAGCTTACTTCGTGATATTCCTTTCGTTTCTTAATCATCTTTAAACGTTTGATAGAAGTTTCGGAAATGCTTTCCTCTTCGTACAAATTCCGGCTAGTCAACTTCAGACTGCACATTTCCTCTATAATATTGTACTCGAATGGAGATTCCGCCAAAAGGTCGATCGAAATATCTGCATCATTCATGCATTCCTCGTATTCTTTTAATTTGAAAAGGATGGCTGCTCGTTTCGCGTGAAGCCTTGGAACAGAAGATGAGTAGTTTGGCATGAACATGAATCCCAAGCTACTGCAGCGAAGAGCCGAATAAAAGAGACTTAGCTTGTAGAGTGCCTCAGATCTCTCCAAAAATTCAATTGCAGTCAATTCATGCTTCTTGAGAGCTGAAAATTTAAACAAGGAAATATTATAGTTTAAAAAATAGTAATGCAAATATTATCAAATTACTTTTATCTAGAGTGTCCACGTATTTTTTTAGACGTTTTTCTGAGAAGTGGCGGCTGATCTCTTTAACTCGCTCCATATTTGTTTCACATAGTTCGATTTGAGGCTTAAGTCCTTTTACGGGATTGCGCAAAATCTTTCTCTGGAAAGGGTCTATGAAAACGTATTTTCCAGTCTCAATTCTGGAAATACCATTGTTAAAGTGCTGCCTCCCAATTGGCTGTGAAGTTATTTCGGATGCAAGCTGCCAGGTGAGATTCAGAAAATAATTTAGTTTAAGATAGTTTAAAATTGTATCGTGTAAGGCTTGTTTGTGAAATCAGGATTGAGAATTCAAAATTTAAATTTTGGTTAGGAAAGGAACAAATTGGTACTTGCCTTACACACCCAGTCCAAGAACAGCATTTCACTTCCGCTGTGGGTAGAAAACAACGTTATAATTAGCAAAGTATGAAGAAAAAATGTGTCCGTCAAAGACGAAATAATTTTTATGAAAAATCCACAACTCAGCCTGACGCCTGATCCAGCGCGGAGGTCAACTGGAACTGGAGTTAACTAATCTATTAGCTGAACATGCCCGAGTTCTGACTAAGTCTATATATAAGGTAACGTATAAGGAGCCACAGTAACCAATCAAATTTGTGCAATATATATTGAATGTAATCTTAGTATTTGTTTTCTCAGTTACAGTTCGCAGATATTTGCTTAGTATATCACAGTTTTATAGTTTCTGAGACCATATCAATGTTACAATTAATTTGTAGTCAAGTCGGCTAGTATGACTCCCCTGCTACGCTTGGTCGCTCCAATTACTATCATGAATAATTATGTCGATATTAATTAATGCTTACAAACTCAAATCTATCAATTGTCCTAAACAAACATCAAAGCCAAAAAGACGAAAGTGCCTCGTCAAATGCTTCGCGCACAGTGCAGCAGCCTGCTAAGACCATAGTTCTTCAATCAGTGCTGTGTACATGAATTGAAACAATGAATAACAATTAGCAGGTTGTATAAATAACTATTGACATCGCAAGATTTACTTAGCAATTTCACTAAGACAACTAACAGATTCATAATTTTATAAACTCAGCAGTTGATTCACACTTTTGTAAAGCCAAATAGAATTTATATATCTAGAAATAACCTACTATTCGTGCTTAAATGTTCACAATTGCGCTTCAGACTGGTTTACAGTGACTCTAAGGAGTCGGATTTCTTCTTGAGTTTCGACGGTGGGCTAGCCGCCCAATTTTCACTTGAATTTTCATGGTTTGTGAGATCAAGGGGACCACGCTCCGGCAAGAGCGTAGTTTTATCTTCGATACTCTCTTCTTCCTCTAATTCTACAAGTTCAATGATAGGATAGGGCACACTAACACCTAGGTTGGCTTCGGGTTTAGATTTACGCCGATTGTTTAGACCGAATTTTGTGATTGTGTTTAGTGTTGTATTTAATGTCTTGATAGCCTTCAGTAAATCTTCCTCGTACTCTCCTTCTAAAAGGCTCAAATCCGCATCCATGCCAGGAGCCCCTACACAAAAAATATAAATAAACTGGAAATCAAACTACATTCTCGTCACATATACAGGGTGTTTCAGAATTAGCGTTCAAACTTTGGAGGATTATAACTTCGGAACTATAAGTCCCGCTAACTTGGTTGAACTACCATTGGAAAGCCCATGCGATTTTAATTTAACTCACCCATTTTTTACATTGGGTTTGACCTTTTCTTTTTTCTCTGTCTGTTTGTGGTCAGAAAAAATAAAACGCAGCTTTTTCACATGGTTGCTAATGGGAAATTGAATTTTTTTCGTTGACCTCAACCAGTCAGAGGAAAGTTCAAACTTTGGGTCAAATGTGGTTGACTTAAACAGAAATCGCACGGGCTTTCCAATGTGTCTATGTGATTTCTAGTTCTTGATTTATGCCACTTCAAACCTTGGGAGTGTAAAATGTGAACGCTAATCCAGAAACACCCTGTATAAACAAATCTATTTTAATTTACCCTCTTCGTCCTGAATCTCTGACCACCATATAAATGATTCAATGAGTTGCGTTACCATCGCAAGGTTTCTCTTTGTTGAACAAAGAGTTTCCTTTTCCAATGATGTCAGAACACAATCTCTGACTTTCCTTTGCTGCCAAATAGGCATCTTAGCCCAGTACTGAAACAGGACATTCAAGTCTTCAACTGGAATGGAATTAAATTTCAAATACTGTTCAATAGCTTATAGAGTTGGAAAAATACAAGATGTGACCTTACACTGTATTATCATCGGGGCTAATACATCAATCCACTCCTCGATCGGGTCCTCAGTAGGATGTGGCCAATAAAGAATTTTCATTGGACCCGAGCCGGACTGCCCGTCAGTGCTTTGTGTACTGCTTATCGTGTACGTTTTTTGACTCATTTTAACAGCTAGTAATCGATTGCAAACTACTCTTGATTAAAGTACTGAAGAACTGATCGTGACCTCCAACGATGATGACAAGGACTACATGTGCTGCTAACGATCCGGGATATTGTCGGATTATGAAGGCTGGTGGGTTTGATTCAGATCGGATGCTGGACGAACGATGACGTGTTCGCTTGGGAACTTGGGAAGTGCTCTTGGCTTGCGTCGCGTGCGCAGCAGAGTGAATCCTGCCTGGGTACCAGTGCGGGCGATGTGGTGCGGTGCCGTGTGGTGGTATTTTTGAATGTTGGCTCGATTGCCTATCAGAATTACTCAATGCACCAGTCAACAAACACCACAGCACAGCATGCAGCCCCGCAAAAATGAATGTACATATTGAACCCAATAATACAATTTCTGCTCTGACGTTTGAAAGTGTTTCTTGTAAAGTTGAGAAAGAGCTTGCGCTGTTATTTAATGTTGACAACCCCAACCCCCAACCATAATAATCGTTTTCCTGCAGTATGCTGCACGTCTAATGATTTACATTCTGTGCGAGATAGAGTACGTTTTCCTTAAGTTAAATTTTAGGATTTTCCGTGCATTGTTTACTTTTATAGTTAATGTGAAATTGGTTTTAATGAGTGGAATGTTTATGTGATTTTACATTTGGGTCTTATGTAATACGCATGATTTTAGTACGCCTGAATGAAAGGTTACATTTGTTTTATGATTTTATTAAATAAAAGAACTCTTCTGAAAAAGAAATTATAAACAAACTAAAGTCGAATGTTTTCTGGGTTGTTTGTGTGCCTGTCTGTCCTCTCCTCCGAAACTACTGAACCGATGCGGTTCGAGCTTGATAGCTTAAATCTTAACTATGTCACGGGAATCAGGGTCACCAGGTGACCTGACCTTGACGGCTGAGTTTGAGACCTTAGGTAAAATGAAAGAGAAGCATTGAACGCGACATGCCATTGCATTGGTCTCAGGAGTTCTGAGAATTAGTCTATAGGTCACAATTTGACCTGGTCTTTACAAGCATACACCACCATGTTGAAGCGGCCTTACCCGTACCCGTTTCCCATGCCATTTGCACATTGCACATAAAGACTCTCGTGATAACTCGCAGGTCAAAGGTCAGATCAAGCTCTAACCTGGCCTGTGCAGCGCCCATGTTTTTTGTGCAAATTTTAAGATATTAGCCTCCGAAATAAGTTCAGTGGGTTTGGAGACGAAGTAGCACCACGCAACACATGAACAAAATAAAGAGAAGAAATAAGATTGCTATCTTTAGTTTCTTTGATCCGGAGCAAATTTTAAATAAAATGCTACTCTTCCTAGTACAAATTTCGAATAGTTCTCTCCAGTATAGTGTCCTAAACAAATTTAAGCAAAGAGTGGAGTTTTTACTCATCTATTAAAATTATTCTTTTTTGTATTATAGTTTCGCCACAGTACGGTTATAATCACAATTTACTGTGCTAATATTAATTTTATTTAACTAGCGGCAAGACGAACACGTTAACACCATCACGAAAGACGAAACCTATTGGTCAATATGCACGTTCTTCCAACCTGCTCTCATTTGTTCTATTGTTCTTGAAACTGCCATATTGTATCCTCTAACAGAAAGAAATTCCTGCATAAAGATACTTTTTATTAAAATGTGAAAATGAGTTTCTCAGCAAAAATTGCCAGTCGACATTGGAAGGCCGTCCTAAAATCCCTAAGCTGAACTATTGCTGCATTCATTCCAAAAACTCGCAATTTCTTTCACTTTCAGAAGGAATTGCAATTGCGCCTGTGCATCTGTTGGGACGTATACTGGTGTTTCAGAACCGATTTGGTTTAAATCCTTACGCTACCGCTACAAACGTTAAATAATTATTGCTTCGTCAATCGTCAATTAAAACAAACCGACTGGCCACGCAAGTTCAAACTTCAAACTTTATTTCATGTTGAGGGATCGAATGAAAAATCCTTTACTGATTGATTGACTGAAAAATATAAGCGATTAGTGAGATATTTTGTTGATGTCATTGACAGAAACGGCTACAAAATGCAAATTTTCTGCCTACTAAATATTACTTTTTCTAACCACTTTCCTTTCAATCTAAACATACTGAGTGCGTCGCATTCATGCTCTGCTTCATTCAATAACCCCACTTTAAATTGCGAGCAAGGCACGAATCTTCCAGGCAGTGGCGTATCCAGATATTTTTTTGCTATAGGCACACATTCGGAGTCCAAACCTCATAAACGCATAAAAAGTATTTTTTTGATACATAAAATAAAATGTCTCCACAACTGGCATTCCGCTACAGCAAAAAATCAAGTTTTCTTTTCGAACATTTAGCAATTTAAGTTTAAGTTCTGCTTTTCATAAATCTGCTATAGGCACGTGCCTAGTCGGCCTATAACTGAATACGCCACTGCTTCCAGGCACAGATTTCATAATTCAAAAACATCGAAGGAATTAATAAAGGCGCAGCATAGTAAAGGCAAACAAAAATGCAACACAAAAGCCGACGCAGAAAAACACAATGAGCAAGAGACACCTTTCCTATGATTAGGTTCAAATCACTCCTCGCGCAGAAATAGCCCTATTCTCATTTGCAGAAATTAACGCAATTGAAGTTTTTCTTTCTTTATCTTTCATATTCTTTGCGTAGTCTCCATATTGTTGAGTCAAGCGTAATAACGGGTGTTCAAGTGCATTCATTTCGTATTTATGGCATGGTAAATCGATAATGAGTCTTCCTTGATATACATGTTAAAAATAAATGAACTTATATTTTCCAAATCCTGTCTGACAAACTTGGTGATTCTAGCCAATATATATATATTGCAAGCCTGCTGCTCTAGCCATGCAATGTTATGTTCTGAAGGCAAAGGCACTGGAATAGTACTGGAAAACGTAATAACGTAAAGCGTAGTCACACATGGATGCGAAGAACCCTTATTAGACTAGTATTTAGTTTAATTGTTTGTTTTGTCTTTATGGTTTAATGTGAATTAGTCAAGTGTTTGTAATTTTAAAGGATCATCCAGAAAATTAAAGGAACCAAATGTTTCTGAACTCTCCATTCCAGAATCCCGACTCAACTCCACAACAGTTCAGAGACAGGAGCGGAGTGTGGTTGAGTTGTATATGGGATTGCTATGGGATGGGTATACAGGGAGAGCTAGAGGCTAGACGAGGGAGATCTACGCATGGTGAAAAGGGGGGATTGGAAGGGAACTTATTCCATCCACTACATATTCATTCAGTTTCAGTCACTGAGTTGGTGGTGAAGGAGCAACTGGCGTCGTTTCATCCTCCGAGTTCCTCTTGTGTTTCTTCCACTCAAGTTTTGTTTTTGATTCAAATTCATTTCCTAATCTCACCCCGCATCCTTTATTATTCCAGTGCAACTTACAACTGCTCAATATTATCCCCCCAATTCTCACAGAAAATAATTAATCAGTCCAAACATTTCAAAGCGCTTCGCAAATAAGTATCGGAACGACGCCAGTACTGAAACATTTTTGACTTCCAATTACAAATTTAAACAGTGTCCAACATTGTGAAAACCCACCAACCACGTGCATGGATTAAGATTGTATTGTAGTAGCCTAAGGATCCTGTCAGCTTCATTGTGTCTTGGGAAGTAAGTGACTGTGTTTTTGTGAAAGGGGAAGTGAAGGGGATTTGAATTAATTTTAAAAGGAGGAACCTTCGGATTGTATTGTGAGTGTGATTTTGAGGGAAGAGGTCACCGGAAGGCCGGGGATTGTATTTACTATTGACCTGATTGTTGATATGTCGACTTTGGCAGGGCCAACGGCCGCCGCACCAATGTTAGGCATGAACCACCACCACGGTCATCATCATCATGCGGCTGCTGTCCATCATCATCATCCACAAGCAGTTTTGGCGGCAACATATTTCCACAATAATTCTTCCGGTTCCGGTGGAGGGGTAAAGAACAATTCAGCTGTTATGGCGGCCGTCGGTGGCCCTGGTTATCTTCATGGACTTGGCCATGGGGGTCATTCCGGCCTCACACCTTCCAGTAACGGTGGACTCATGAATGGGGGCAGTGGTGGGTCTAGCAGCAACAGTAGTGGCTCCAGCAGCAACAACAATAATAACAGTACGAGTGGTGGATCAGATCGCTCATCTCCAGTTGATGTACAACCGGATCGACCTATCGGATATGGAGCATTTGGCGTTGTTTGGTAAGTAACTTCTTCTCAGATTTATCATCAACTAATTAGTTTTACTTGGAGTCTAATCCAAATACGCCTACGAGCTCCTCTCCTAGCATAACTGCATAATTACAAACGAAGCAAGCACTTATCAGATCTATCTGACTAATTGAACTATTTGTAGGTTGTTGAGTTTTGAGTTGCACGAAATAAACTTGATGCATCATTATTCCGATCATGTTTTTCCCCAAAAATTTCTGTTGACTCCCAAGTTGCATGAAATTGTAATTTAGAATATAAAGGGAAGTTTTAATTGGAATTTGGAAGAGAATTGGGCCAAGTTTTATAAGGAGTGGAAGAGAAATTGGTTTGAAAATAAGCATCCTGCGAACGGCACAATTAGGAAGGTGTTGTAGGATGGATAGTTGGGAATTGGAATGTTTGTGAAGTCTTCCTCATCCCTCGTATTCTTTGTTCCGTGTATTTCGTAGTACATAGTTGTCAATAAGAGAGCTCAGGTAAATGTGAAAGTTTTTTTTTACACATTTGAAATGCGTGCATATATTGGAATTGTTTTCTCATCCCCTGGGGCAAGACAGGAGGAAGAATTTAATGCACTGTGTATTGAATTACATTATTCTAATTTGCACAAATGGAAATTATATGAATACACGTTCGCACAACGCAGTCAGGGACTTATTAACCAACGAAAAACGAAGAGGTCTTAAAATTAACTCTTTTAGCTTATATAAATGTCTGCGGGGATGGCGACAAAGGAAATTGTAAATTACGATGGTTGGTGCCGTTGGTGGTAGGTTGGTTGACTGGAGAGGATTGTATTGTACAAAAACGTGGAATTAATTTATATATTGAAATCCCGACGCCTTCTTCCCTTCATCTAGTCCCCCTTGCATTTCCAGTTTAATTTTTATCTTCTGTCTTAGAGTATGATTGTGGACAACAAACAATGAACTTTATGTTCATTTTCCTTGTCAGGGATTTTAGTGGTGGGTCGTGTGGACGGCAAAGTGGTTTACACACTTTGGAATGTCACACACAATCGCACATTGACATTGAATGACAAATCAAGGGACGAGACGAACTCATAAAATGTTCATGAGCGAGCATCTTCCCCATCATCATATCTGTCTCTTTAAAATGTCGAGAGTCTCAACCAAATTAATTCCATTCGTTTCAGGCGTCCATGAATGAAATCAGAATTTAAAATTCTATGATCCCAATCAGTCACACTGAAGGGATTTAAAATTTTACGAGGTTCTTCCACTTTGATTTTGTTGCGAGATGAGATTATGCTCCGCTAGTTTGAATTTTCAAGGATGCTTAGCTCCGTATCCGCACTTTTTCCAACGGGGCAAGGTTCCTCGGATTATTTGGATGCTTCATAATACATGAAATTCTAACTGGTTATTTACTTGCTGTTTGGGTATTTATTAGGGCATGAATGAATCCATGAGTGACTGATGAGCGGTGGCTTTGTATGACGTCACGGTGAAACATTCTTGCATACTTCGCGACAAAATTTTTTTCTCATGATGCGAAAGATCTGTACTAAATACTATAGATAGATAACCCTCAACGCGTGTGAGCTCCCAACCTCCTTGACTTGTTTGGCTTGGTTGATCCAAGGACAAGTCTCTTGCTCAGATCTCTTTTTTTGCGAATAGACGATTTTTTTTGCATTTCAAAGTATTTCCTATGAAAATAACCGGTTCACTGATCATTCCCGTGCCTGAATACACAGTCAAGCTGGACGTGAGGGGCGACGATGGTAAGGAAGGATGCCAGTTGTAGATACGGCAATTGCGAAAGCATTTAGTAAAGAATGAGGAAAACTGTTCATGTATTTATGAACCAAATTAATTTCCTAGTAAATCGTGCAAAAATTATTCAGGGTGTATTGAAGCAAACGGAAATGTTGGCGCCCACACATCCATTGTTAAGTTAGTCGGCCGTATTTTGATGAGGGATCTTTCATTGGAAGTGGAAAAGATGTCGAATTGAGATTCTATTTAAGAGCTGGATTTTTGGGTCGAGCAGGTGATGTAGTATTTTCTGCTGGCATCCGTTGGGATCCAAAATAAATTCTTGGGGCAGGTAGTGTAGGATAACGTTGGTTTGTGTCCTACTTTATTTTTATGATTAAAAATAGCGTCATCCGTTAAACTTGGGAGTTTTCGGCGGAAGGTGGGCGGGTTCTTCGGAAAAAATGGTTTACGGGGCAGGCGACCGACTAACATTCACATACTTTGAGCTTGACTAACTTCAAAGTTCATCACGTAGTGTGCAAGACCAAAAATTAAGCTTTAGAGGTGACGCAGTTCGTGATCCTGGCTGACTCAACGTCTTAACGTCTAGACTTGAGTCAGTAATACGATAGGAATAGCATAGATAGTTTCCATCTCAAATGTTCTTTGGGGCTCCACGTGTAGGGCTAGTAGTAAAGTACTCTGGTACTCATTTTACTCAACAAAATTTCATAATAAGCTAAATTTATGATTTATAACATCAATTTATTAACTGATATTATTGTGTCAAATTTGCGTGAACTCATTCTCATTCCGTTTGTAGACCGTGAAAAACAATACGAGTTGTTTGTCAAAATTTGCAAATACAACATATACAGGGAGAGTTAACAATGTTTACTACCGATCGATTGATTGTTTGAATGAGGTCAGAGTCACGTATTTGGTTTCAGGTCACAAAGTTCAATGTTCAGCCTTGCATTACATTTGCCCCGAAGAAGAGAGGAAAGACTAGGCAGGATATTTTGCCTTGTCCCATCCTCTCGTCCGTTGGACGTGCCAAACTACGGGTTTTTTTTTGCCAACTTTTGCCTAATGTTTTCCCCATGCCATTTGGGTTTCCACAGAATGAATCATCAGACTAGGACCTTTGTTTGTGTCGGGAATTTGATGCCTATTTGCCTTTGTTTTGTCTTCGTCATCTTAAAACTTATTCATGTTTTCTTGTAATTTTATTTCTCACGGGTGACGTTTGTGCTTGGCTGGGAAGGCATCATACTCTTTTTAATTATTATATATTTTTTAAAATTAAGGAAAATTAAATGAAAGGATGTCAGAGTAGGATTTAGTCGTTGAGCAGATGGACGGAAGTTGACTTGGGAAAGGAAGTCATTGACGGTTGGTTTTAAAGTGGGGTGGATGGATGAATGTCGTCGTGGATAAATACTTGGCAATGGTAAAACTCTCCGGATGGTTGGCCCTTGCCAGGGTAATCATCCCTGGGTTTTTATTATCCTTCCAGTTTTAAGTTTTCTTGCAGTGATTTATTGCAGGGTTTAGGTTCAGCTTATACTCAAATTTTCGGGAAACATTTGTGTATTGAGAAGCAGACAGGAAACTACCATGAACGCTAAAGCTGCGTTGTGAATGTTACGTAGCAGAGTCCAGCAGAATTGGACAAGGGAACTTAAGCATACATAATTGTGGGTAAATACATAATATACAAAGTTAAATACGCAAATATACAAGAGTGACATTGGGACATTGAGAGGTTATCTGCAGGTGTATGCTTTTGCATCGGAATTACGAAGAGGTCGATGAGTGGTTGTGGATGACGCGAGGCACTCATTTCCCAGCCTCAACACTTGACGTCTGTCTATTTTAATGGATTAAATGCGCGTTTATTAAATGTAGTACATTTATTTATTGCATCACGATGATGGTGTATGCTATATGCTGTCGTATTACTTTTTTCATTCGTTTTACCTTACTAAATCTTTTCTTTGCGTCGGCGGATTCACACCCAACTGGATTCCATTTCAACCAATCATCGGAAAAAAGTCCAACGGAATTTTGGCTTGGATTTGGGTTCAAGAAAACTTCATAAAGCTGCAGTCGATGCATTCAGAGTTTATTTTAATCCTTCTTGGCATTGGATGAGTTGGGAAATGGGTTGTCAAGTTCTATGAACGTGACATGAACCGTCCACGACGACACTCGACACACGTGGGATTTACACTCTTATGTTTGCTTCGAAGGCTAGAAAGGTCAATAATTCTTGGCACAGACTGGATACAATTTGCACGTGTATTTGACTACAGCTAGAAATGCATGGAAAAATTGGATATTTCAGTAAGGGCTTGTATATTTGAAGTATGAAGTGAACGCCACCGGATGAGATGAGTCAGAGGTCAATTCTCTGAGCAAGTCACATCCGTTCGGGGCTGACTTTTAAAGAAGATGCAATTTGCAAGCTGGGCTTTCTATTGGAATTTCCTTTGTTCATTCCTACAAAAAAAAGCTCCTTTTTTTGGTGGAAAGGTAGATATGCGCTTAGGTACATAAATTGTTAAAGCATCCTTGACATTTGGTTGTTTGGATTTTGAATGAAGTTTTCAAATGGGATGAAGGCAAACCAAGATTTCACATTTCACAACTCTCAATGAAAAGTTAAGAAATCCTTGCTTCAACGAACAAGGGGAGGAGCCTGTATCCCTGTTTGGGTGAAAGTTTTTGGGTGGTCATGAAGATTTTTAACATCAAAATTTGATAAAGGATGAGTCAATGGAAGAGGTGGAAAAGGTTGGATTTTCTCTTTGTTTCAAGCCGTTGTGTTCCACTCGTTTTGGATTAAGATGGTTTGAGGAGGGATGGACCAAAAACTCCCCCCCCCCATTCCCTTTATTGTATTATTATCTTCTAAGGTTAAAGTGAAGGTAATGGGAATGTAATGGGGCTGATCAGGGTAAGGATATCCCCATACGAGTCAAAGGAAGGTAATCCAGTGCTGAGTAAACCAAGACCCCTACTAACTTCCTTGGTATTATTTGTTGCACCTTACCTTGGCCCAAGGAACTTCACCTCACCAACTTTGAAGCTGTTTTATACATTATTTTTTATACATCTCTTGTCACCGCCTTACTTACAGCTACGCATGGCTCTATGGCACGGCTTACTTTATTATTGAGTAAGAAAATGACGGAGACGGGCTAAGAAGCTCCTGCATCCATAGTACGATACGAATACACGGAGACAGATGTTTGTTCCTGAGTAGAGGCAGGCAGGGCAGATGTGAGATGACATAAAGGATTTTTTGGTTCAAGTCAAGAACCGACCCTCCAACCCATCTTCTTGGCCAGGACTGGATTTGGATAACCCAAAAAACTTTTGAGTTTCCCACTCCTCCTCTGGTCCATACGTTATGTATTATTTTTTTGTGTCCTTCACAAAATTGGTGGGGACAAAGAAACTTGTCAGGAGTTTTATACCTCATCCAATATCGAAGCCTTAAGATTTAAGGAAGGGACTGGACGATGTAAAGGAATCCGCTTTCGTCCAAGGAAATTTGAGAATGGGGGATCGTATGGATCCTATTGGTATTTTATTTTATTTTTGAAGGAGAAAACGAAAAAAAAAGATTTCTGGCTTAACAAAAATGGGAAGGTGGCTGGTAAATTTAAAACATTTGCTACTACATTAACTTTGTTCATCAAGATTCTTGCTGTGGTGTTATTAAGCTAGTAATGAATATATTCATATATAGTTAGGTTTGCCAGGTTATTTTCTGACTTACAACTAGGAGAAATATTTATAACTGTTCAGAGGATTTAACTGAGAAGATAAAATAATTCATGTGAAATTGCTGACGGAATTTGTAAGGCTCTTGCGCACATACTAAAAGTACGCAGGCACCTATTACGTGTAACTGGATGGGGTACGTGCGGAGGAAGGCCAGCTGATAGATTTTTGAAACTGTTTTCGGTCCTTGGAAGACCTTTTAGGCCAGGAAGACCGGGATTAAGCGTAAAGTTAAGAGGTTGGGAGATTGGATGTGTTTTTGTGAACACGGAGCAAAACATCTGCCTTGGTCGACGTCTTTAAGATCCAGTGGACAAAATCCACACCGGGCCTAAGAAATATGGACAGGTGGTTATCGACACTCACACGCGCCGACGCGCCCGATGTGCATGTGTTCTGTTCATGGTTGTTGTATTTTTTTTACAGAGAATCGTCTCGAGCCCTTAGGATTTTAGAGTTTCAAATTAAAATATGATTGGAGTTTGAACGAACTAATTCGATAAGATGGTTGAATGGATTGGCTTGTGAGGATGATGTTAAGGCACATGAAAACCTTTGAAGTCCAAATTAAACTATGACTTGTTCAAATGGAATATTGATTCTAAGTCTGACTATGTCATTTATGAGGACAATCTACAATTTGTGTGGACAAGTTGAGAAAGTGAAGCGTAAAGTTAAATCGTACTTTGTTTGACTGTGTGGGTACTAAATCTGGTTTGGGTCATGCACGGCGGACCTCATGTCGACAAAGTACGTACGTACATACACACGTACGTGGTTTAATATTGAGCAATCCCATCCCCATGACATGTCCTCAAAATCTGCTGTCACATTTGCAAATCTCCTTCACGATGTCAACCTGGCCTCAACCAAAGGTGACTAGGTTTCAATTCCAATACGCAGTAGGAGGGACTTTTCTCTGGCTTTGAGATTTGTGTTGTTGCTTTGATTTTGCTCTGACGAGGGGAATTTCCCGACTTCCAAATTATTTTGCAGCGCTAATTAGTTTTCAAAACTATTTTGTGGTCTGCAGATGTCAGGGAGAGAGGAGTAATTTTGATTTTAAGCTTCAGTTTTCGTAGTAGTAATGATATTCTAACATTCTAACTTCCACAAATTAATGAATAAGCCCTCAAAAGGGATAATTAAGTATTTTTTAAAAGAGCTTAGGCATATGTCAACCCAATTTAACTTTTCCTCTTTCCTGCTAATAGACGGGAAAAGTAGGTTTAGGTTAGCAAATTTTCCCTTCCATCTGTTCAAAATTAAAGTTTCATTTTCCACTACTGCGTATTTGTTTATTGTGTCTTACTTTACCTGAGGAGATCAGTTGTATGGATTGAACAATGCCAAGTCAAGGAATAATAATTGTGTCTCAAGTGAAATGAAAGTGAAATTGAAGTGTCAGAAAGTAGTAATGGGAATGCAGATTACGACATGAGGGGATTGGTACATTCATACGATACAACTACAAGTGAGCTTAGTTCCTTGTCATTCACTCCTTCTTCGCAAAGGGCAGTCATTTAGATCCTAAATCTAAATCGTGTGAATTTCCACAAAATCACAGACAATTAAATCCTGCTGGGAAAGCCCAGAAGGGAAAATCCAGTTTTATTTTATTGAATTGAATTAAATTAATTTGATATATGATTGACAATAAATTGCTAATGGATTAGAAGGTGCAAGGGCACTCTTCAGTCAAATCTTTAATCTTCATCTTCCCTCCTTATAACCTCCGTGGTTGAGGGGGGAATTGATTAATTAACGCATTCTGGAGGTTAGTGGCAACGTAATGCGAGGTTGACTCAAACCCTTGTCTTGCCTATTTGAGCCACCTTATATAATTTGTATTATTCAATTCGAATTGAGGTTTGATTATTAATTGTTATTGATATTTAGAGATGTTTTAATTTTAAATTTGTTGAAAGGATATTCAATGGACCCATTGTGTTTGGTTGAGATATTTTGTTAAATGTATTGTTAAATCTTGGTGCAATCAAATTACCTGTGGAAAAGAAAACCTCATTGCTGGCTTTTTGTACAATGTTGGTGAATTTGGTCCTTGTCTTTCTTGCGATGCATCTTGCCGTCTGTTCGTGGTCATTGCAAAAGCTTCATTTGTGGAATGCATTATTTGTTTGCCGGCGGGTTATTAGGCTATTTGCTGTGGACCACGGCCTTGGTGAGTTGACTCTGTGCTAACCCTTGGACATTTGTCCTCGCCCAATCCACATTTCCTCCTTTGTTGGTCATTTTTATTGGTTCCGTGCTCAAACCCCACAGAGAATAGGAATTTCCCGTTCTGTTCATGTTGGGAAAGAAAAAGGAACCAATTTTCAAACTAACGACAAGTTATTTTATTTGGATTTTATAGGATTGTCAAAATAAGTGCGGAATTTGAAATTGCAATTCGTGGGAATCTGCAACTGTGCTAGTGTTGAGTCCGTACTTGCCGTGCCGTGCCGTACACGTTCACGACAAAAGTCAAACAGAGAAAGTTCATTTCTTATTTTTTTGCGAATGGAGTTCATTGAATCCTTCAATTCCTTTTGCTGTGTGTGTGTACAGTAATTTCCCTTGTGAATGCAGTATTTGCAACGTGTGCCCTTATCCTTCTCGGATTAAAGCATGAAACATGAGTATGGGTTTGCCACGCCAATTAAAATAGCTCTTTTCTAATTTAAACCATATTGAGTATCTTGGCGTTTAACCACACGATGACCACGATATACGACCAGACTAGGTATTGGTGACACATTTAATCCAACCCATGCAATATAAGATACGACATATTTTTCTTCAGAGGAAAGAAATTTTAGATTAGATTTCTAAAACCATCCGCCTTGCAAAATTTCCAATCAGAATCAAAGGGTTATGACGGGAAATGAATAAATCGAAACTTCCCTCAATTTTTGCTACAGTTTAAATTGGATTTGAAGAGAGTGGGATGGGATCCATTTGTACAAGACGGAAAAAGGAGTTCCATGCCCCACCTTGGAAGAGGTTAGCGATTCGTAAATGTAATATTTGTGTGGCGCCTCGCCTGGAGGGGAGATCATGCAACAAGAAATACCCCTTTTTCCACGTGCACATTTCCCTCCACACACGACATACTGGAGATCCCAATTACAGGATGCAATGATGAGTCGGAGCCAAGAATTTGCGTTCCCCTGGAATCTTCATCCTTTACACACATTCAATTCTTTGGCGTTGGCCAAAGAATTTTTTGGTTGAAATCCTGTCCCCTCGGAGCCTAGCATACAATTCAAATGGACTGAGTCGACTTTGACTTGATGCAAAGTGCCACAGCCAAGTGGGTGACGTTTTTGGTCTCAAAGCCTTCCATACCCATTCCCACCCATCTTGAGCATTGGCATGGAGAAAAAAATCCCCATGAATCCAGGCAAGGTAGTTTGTAATTGTATACAGAATGCGAATAGCGTTTGTTGTGCGTTGTGCCTAGGATTTATTTCAAGGGATCGGTAAATGACCTATGGATTTGACGTTGATGCCGGGAATGAGATCATTCTCATCATCCTTTTTTTTTGCAACAATTTAGTTTGGAATGTAGGGTATGGATGCATGTTCTATTTGGGCGTGCTCAGGTGCGTGCATGGATCCAGGATCCCTTCCTTCCTTCGCCTTTTTTGTGTTTCCAAGGATTGCCGAAAGGTAAAAATTTTTGGAAGATGAGTCTCTTTTTTGAAGAAGCCGTCCGTTCATCTCAAAAGGACACGTGGGAAGTTGGACCTTGTTCCAAAAAGGGAACTTGTACTGAAGGAATTTTCACGATGGACAGACGAGTCCCTTGAAGGAAGGGAAGGGGATTTTAAAACCTAGGCTCTTCTCCTTCCCTTGGTTAGCCCAGTAGTTAGTGACATGATAAATAAATTCGACGGGACGGGAGTAGGAGCCCTGTCCAAAGGCACCCAGCCAATGTTAGCTCCAGGCGGGAATGTTTCATGTTCATAGTGCAATGGATTGAAGATGGGATTTTGGTTCTGAGGCCCTGGGATCTTTTCCCTTTGAAGGAGGGGAATCTGGTCCTGGACTCAACTGCGTGTGAGCGGAAGATGAAGGTATTCTTTGGCTTTGGCTAGGCTGACTACAGGTTGAGATGGACGGACGGAATGCGTCTGATCCTGTAAGATCATCCAACTTTATATCTGAAGATGACTTCGGTCCGGGAAATCCCTCACGGCTACCTATTTTCCTCCCTACCTACTACAACCTTCTTTGCATGCTATGAACTTTTCCATCCTTTGAAATATAGAAATTTTAATTTTGTGGCTGGCTACTATTACTATTCAACGCTAGGTTGGATTTTGAGGAATAATTAGTGTTGATGGCGTATGTATGGGCTGAGCCATGAGCTGACATGTCAGTGTATTTCGATGGGAAGAGCGAAGGGCTCAAACCTTAATATTTAAAGATATCTTATTTGGTCCAAGGACCCAGCCCAAGGGCTAACTACCCTTAAGAAACTGGGAAGGTGTTAAAGGGTACTTTAAAAGATTGCTCCAAGAGTTGATGTTGGGTAGGGAAGGAGTTGGCTGGTTTGTCAGGGCAAGGACGGATTGACCTGAGCCCTTCAAGGTTCTCTGTATAGTCAGGTAGATGTACGAATGTTAGAAACCCTGTAGGAGAGGATATTTACTCCATTGGATTGGAATTGTATTGTTGTGTGGGATGAATTGAAGGTAAAAAGCCCTGAGTTGAGTTGGGATTATTGAATAAGAATAAGGGCCGAAGTCTTTTACTATTTGTTGGTTTGCTCCTTGTGGATTAACCTCCTTGTGGATTGGGTAGTTGAGGCATTTATTTTTGACGGACCATGTACCCTTGTTTAACAGCTTTTATGTTTCTTTTTCCTACGTACGTGTTTGCTATGCTCCGTTGACTAACACCCACCTCACCTGAGTTGAGCCTTGCCTGAGTTTTATCCTTCCTTCAACCTTCAGACATTCAAAAAGGGGCAAGTTTTCCAAAGAAAACATATTCATAGACTGGATGAAGAAAATATGAACCAAGGGAATGGACGTGGAAATGGGAAATTTTTTGATCGACGACAACGGGTCCGAGGTTTAATATTTTGTGTGATGAAAATCCATTTGATTCCAAGGAAGTGGGTGGTTGGGATTTTAGTGGAAGGACATCAACCATGGTTGAATTAGTTTACGAGTGGCGTTGAGATGGATGAGAGATGAGGGGAGGGAAATATAAAGTGAAAGTCTGTTTGGGATCCATGCCGTCCAATGACCCCCGCATTCGCACTTGGATGATGTATGGATAAAGGAACCAAAAACTTGCCCAGGATTGGATTCAATTCCACGATGACGACAACTCCAAACCATGTGCTCTTGGATTTGGACTGTGAGATGAGGAAGCTTTTAACTTATTTTTAAATCTATTAGCAGAATTTGAAAGGACGAGGATGATGGGGGGAACGTGGAGGGAATGTTTATGTCTTCCCCGCATCACTGCATGGCTATAAGCGAAGGGATTTACAGGATGAGGGAGTCTTGATTCTTTCCTTCAAGAAAACTTTCAAGAAGGAGTTTCCGCGAATCTGGTTTTGGCTCTCGAGTTCATTGGATTCCTCTTCAGGAATTGGAATTCACTTCCTTTTCCGGTTTTTAAATACTTGAGAGATTTTATGGATTTGGTAAGTTTTGTAGGAGGCCGAAGGATTTGCCAAATCTTTGTGTGGGTGTGTGGATCCAGATTTCGTGTTTGTCGGCAGGCTTCCCTGAGGAGGATGCAAAAATAAAACGTTTGAACGCATCTAATATAGGAATTAGTTGGGATGAATAAGGATCCAAATCCGTGATAACATGTCAAGTCAATCAATAGCGGATTTTTGAGTCCTCCTCCATGTGAAAGGAGAGAGTGACGTTTCGGGGTTACCGTGTGCAGTGCAATATGCTTGCAAAAAAAAGCTTTACGTTGTATAAATTCGGGCCACTTCAACCACAGAGGTCGAGGACGGGGAAATCATGGGTTAATCTTCAAAGGGAGAGCGAATGGGGAATTACATTGTGAGTGAATGGTCTGAATATCAACACATTGTTTGGATGAAGAGGAAAGTTGGACGGTAGATTCCTTGCCCTAGCACTACGTGTGAATTTCATTTAAATAAGGCGAGCGACAATTCGCAAAATTTGCAACAATCCTCATTGTTCTACACAATTTAAAGTGAATTCCTTCCGTTTTTCTGAAGCTTTTCAAATCCGATGTGAAATGGTTGACAATGATCTCTTTCATTTAAGTCGTGCTATTAAATGTTTGCAATTGCACTGAATGGCTACAGTAAAGGGAGAGGATACACCATGGATTCCCATTATCAGTTCGTGTTTGTAAATGGTACTGCTACTGCATATTTCAAGAGTGGCGTGGACGTTAGGAAAGGAATTGGCATTCCTTGTAAAGAGCAGCCGGATGATAAAAATAGTCGAAAGCCGTGAGTTATTTTTAAGGAGTAAATGGCTATGACCTGATTTGTAAGTTTTTACCACCATTTTTGGTGTACAGTATTTCTGCTTGAGTATTTGGATTTGCATTGGAGCTTGGGGTGAGGCTGATAACCCAAACAAACAGCTCATCGTCTGCTGATGCTGTCTGGGCCAACTGGTCAATAACTTGGTTCTCTCCTAGTCAGTCGTATGTATGTATCTATTTATGTATGTACCTTTCCATCTGAGTCGCATGTGGGATTTTTAATTTCAAAATTATTTTTATTAAGAGTTGTGATAAGAGGAAAAGGGGTGTTTAAGAAAACAAGTGATGCGGATTGAAACAAAAGTTTTTTTTTGAAAGTCCGTGTCGGCGAATGGGATGTTGTGAATACGAATCGTTTGTTTGTTTTGATCGTAAAACTGACTCGCTTTTTTTTGCCAAAGGTAAGGAGAAATTGCCGACGGTCAGAGGTGAAAGTGGTGGAACTTTAAAATTCTGACTTTGTATGCGGGGGAAGTACATGTTTGCTCATAATTCACAAGTTCCTTCGAATCCTGTCAAAAATTTAAATACAGACACCCAAGAGATGGGTTTTCACGGGTTTTTATTAAGTAATTCAAATGTCCATTGACGAATAAAGGTGAAGAAAGGGGATCCTCTTCCCTTAATGGGCTCAACGCTCTCTTCCTCCTGTTGCATTTTGAGTGGGAGTTTTTGGAAGAAAAGGAATTCCGCAAGGAGGGATCCAGTGCAAGCTTAATGTTCTTGATTTTTTTTTACATTACCCTCTTTTTTGCATTTATCACCCAAGCATTTTACCATATAAGCTTGTAAACGTGTTTTCATTCCATGGATTGCATATGGCCTGGGAAAATGGAGATGGATTGTGTTTGCGTGGATTGGATTTCTACCCACAAGTAAGGATAATGATAATGCATTCTAGCTCAGTAAAGAAGGAAGATGGATTCCTTGACTTCTAAATTACTTTGGTTAAACCATTGGATTCTCTTTCTTCGATTTATACCGGAAATTCCTCTCCAGACTAACGGATTTTGCCTCATTTCGGAGAAAATTTAAATTATGAGCTCAAAGCACAAGTAAGATTGATACAACAACTTTTGCAGAAATTGACCTTTCTAAACCTCAGATTTGGAGGAAATGAAATGAAGCCATATCCACGTATAAGACAAGGGGATGCTGCTTCTGGGCAGAATATTGATGTTTCCAGTAATGGAAGGAAAGTTTCCATACGTCATTCAACCCACCACAGGCCGCCCTAGGTTAATTTGCCTGCCTCTACGTCTTGAACCACATCTTCCACATTTGATGCTATTGACATGCATTAAATATTTAATGGTCTTCCCGTTCCCAACACGTGGAGGGAGGGTAGTGCTTGGAATTTAAGTAAGGAGTTGATATGGTAAAGTGGGAAATTAAGGGCGAGGGGAAGGGGGGGAAGTGAATATTATTATTAGGAACTCCCTACTCCGTCTTTCGGCACGTGCTAATAAACATGTTTCTTCGCACCAGCGGCTAATAAACGGCGTAAATCCAGAAGTTCCATTTCCCCCTCACTTTATTGTCTTGGAGAAGAAAGTTGCGACTTGGGGTTTTGGAGCTTTTGCGCGGTGTGATTGGATTTTGAACGCATTTGAAATCAGCAGCTCCGAATTTCATCATTCTACCTGCACGCATGCAACACTAGAGGCACGTGGTGCAGAAAAACATTTCTACGATTTGAGGAATTCTTACTACCGCGCCGCGTGGTTTGTATGTAAATAGAATTTGGTTTTTTGGCGTGGGTTTTCTTTGAGTGCGTTGATACATACATTCCTGCGTTCGACCATGGAAGTACGCACCAGCACGAAGGAAATAACCTTAAGTTCCGACGACCCTCTCCTTATGGGTAAATCTGCGAGAAGGGAGAAGATCACTTAAAAATAGACAGTCGTGAAGATGAGGGCGAGGAAAGGATTTGAATGGCAAAAAAATGCACATTTTAAAGAGTTTAAAAGTGTCGCGGTGCAGTGTCTCTTCCGCAAAACCCATGCTAGGCAAGGCAGGAAACTTTTGGCGGTGGATGATTCTGCTCATGTAAATATTTGAAGGTTCAATGTCCCGTCATTTTCTTGTTTTTCTCTTTTTTTGCCCATAATTTTTTGAGTGCAGCAAATGCGACTAAAACTGAAATACGGTACGTGTATGTACGTAGAATTATTTTGCAGGAAGGATGTTGGGAAAGCAATAATTACCATTGATAAATGCGGCTAATTGTCTTAGTTAAGTTTCCGTTTTTAATTATTTGGAAATGTGAAGTATTTCTGGACACTGCGAATTTCCATGAAATTTTAGGTGCCACACAATCCACCCGTATGTGTGCATTGCATTAGGAATTGAGAAAAGACGGTCATCCATGCGTAAAACACTATTTGCACTCTCAATTGACGTTGGCGTTTTTTTCATATCAGTTTTAATGGTCAAAGCGGAAATAATGTGACAGAATTTATTACATTTGTTGAATGGAGTTTACGTCTATTTTCATTTATAATAACACAAGCGACTCATCTTCATCCCTACACCAATGCTCAAAGGATTGTAATTTTAACCCCATGACGTTTCTCTTTAGGAAATGAATAGATTGAATTAAGGAAAAATTCCTTGTAAAGTATTATTTAAAGGACGAAATATTTTTCAGATTCGTGATTAACAGTCCACTTAGATTAGACTGTGATTAACGAAAGCTTACAATGTGAGGAATTAGCAATTTGTTGGAATTGTTACTTCTGAATTAAACCTAAGCATGTGCCTGCTGTGCTGTATCAGCACTATTTGCAAGCAGTACTATGCACTCAAAAAAGGATATTTTGTTGTGCCATATTTGAGCTAATGGAAATCATCCCTTTCACAATCCCATACAGCAATGATCGACGTCGACATTCATTTAATTTGATGAGAAGGAAATAATGTTATCAACACAATTGCAATCAGGTTGGAGTTCTTATTCTAATCTCAAATTGCATCCACCTACAAATGCATTATAGGTTTTCTCTTCTCCGAGGATGAATGTATCCTTTCAATGCAAGAAACTTCTTCAACAAGAATCCATTTTCTTATAACTTGATTAATTTGACTTGAGACGTTTACATGCTTCACTGTATTCAGTTTAAAATGTGAAATGTATATGCAACTTTTAAGGATCCACGATTGAATTTTCCCAAGGAAATTCTATTCCACGCGCTGGCATGTGGATTTTAGGCGTAAAATCGGGTTTTTCCAAACCTGCCCGCCGCGAGTATTGGAGAAGTGGAAGTCCCACACAATACAGGATTTTCCCATCTGCCGTCATTGGCCATGGCCGCTTTGTAGCGGTTTCTCTTTACTTTTGTAGTCCCAAACAGCAGAAAGCTTAATTTTTGACATCTTGTGTGAAGGAAACGAACGAATTGGATACAATTCTGTAAGTTCGTTTAGGATTTAGATATTTGAAATCAAATTGGGATTTTNGGAAACGAACGAATTGGATACAATTCTGTAAGTTCGTTTAGGATTTAGATATTTGAAATCAAATTGGGATTTTAATTTTAACTGTAAATTCACACTAGTGTTTCCGAATGACGCATGACAGGCTATCGCACATTCATCCATATAATCCGGTCACCAGTAGAATTAATTGCATGAAATGTTTGTCATCATCCAGATGTATCCTTCGACGGAATTGTACTTGCAAAAATTAACTATTGCTATTGTGTCTGCTCTGCTTTGATCTTGAACGTACGCTGCTCTTAATTATTCGCATGTGTTTGCCTTCATTGCCATCACATGTATTGTTTTCCGTGCTCGATTTTTATGGATGAGGTAGGGTCGGACGGCGGTATGGATGTTATGTCTCCTTGTTTTGCGTAGACATGGAGGTCTCATTTATCATCCCTGACAATCCAACCTTCGATCCTATGACAGCTCATATCATCTTTATTCGCACTCTTTGTAATCCTCAGCAAAATTGAAAAAAAAACTCCGTCTCCTCAGCACGAGGTTAGGTCTAGGTCAGATTTTAAATTAGCGACAGGAGGGCCAGGTTTTGACTCGAACCGAAAACCGAGGATTATCGAAATCCACACCTTAATGTTGTATTTTTATTATCCAAATTGTAGAGGGGCTATGTTTATTCTACACCAAATAGCCGAGTCGTCAAATTTTACTCGCATTTCAAGGAAATTTAGTTCATTAATTAGTCATTCGTATTGACTTTGACGTCTGGCTCGGTTTAAAGGACGAATCGCAAAATGGATTGTGACGAGCGAAATAAATCAGCTCCCCTAGGCTTGGCCTACCATTTTAGGATATTCACGTATCAAGTTCCATTCGAAATTGTGCTCAATTCCGATAATAAATAAATAAATATTTTTATGAATCCAAACATGGAGGATTATGGAACTGTTTGTAATGGACAATTTTTGCCAATTATTACAAAAGTGCAATGTCCTGTGTGGCAGGCAATGCATGCAGACAACTCCCAGACAAGGAGGAAGGGGAATGGGGATTTGAGTGTTGAGTGCAAAAAAAAGTACATTGCGAAATGGTTTTTAGTAGAGTGTCAAGCTTTCCAAAAGTGAAAACTTTGGATTGGATTGTATTGCATGGTTTGTAATTCGCAATGAGGTCAATTCCTCGATCAGTGAAGGAGAGGCCTTTTGCTTGTATGGGAAGCATAGGAGTCCGTCAAGGGAAAAAAGTAAACGCCTTAATCTCTGTGCACACGGATCTTCCTTTTGGATGCATGCTTCTTAATAATCTAAAGACTATAACTGCTTGCATCAACCCATGAGTTGAACACGTTTGATTGGATTTCATTCAGGATTTGCTTATTTCTTTCTTGCTTGGTTTGTGTGGAAACCAATGGGTTTGAATCCAGAGTTGTGATGTGATCGCTCGTTGACCTCAGAGAATTGGTACGTACGTACGAAGAGGAAAGATGTGGATAAAAATAGAGAAATTGTCTGGAAGGAATTGACTTGTTGTGTTGAGTGACGCAAATGGCAATGGATTTGTCTAGTAATTGACTAGACATTTCCGGACTTACTGGGTTTCCAAGTCTGCCCTTACATATTGATTGGTTGATTTTGATTGGATTTTTCTAATTTTATCCAAAGGAATATCACATCCCACGTGTGTACGTACAAAATATGAACATGAGCACGTAAGGTTACATTAATAAAGTGGTGGTGTGTGGTATGGATTGACCTTCAAGCCCTTTTAATTCAATGTCATAACTAGTAGTTGACCTGAGAATTAAGGCCTTCGAGGCTAACACTGAATGTCGACTTAATGGTTGTGGCTGCTGATAGGGGAAACCCATACGTCATGCGTGTAAACGAATGTAATCAAACATTGACATTCATGATTAAATGGAATAGTTTTGTGGAATGGAATTAAGGGAATTGGGAAGGACATGCTGGTTGGTTGCTTGATTTGCTGTCCTGGAATTGCATTGACTCCCGAACGCTCACCTCGTAATCCTTCCATTCATTATGTTAATGGCCAAATAGCTGATTAATTATGCATTTCCCATGGTTTGGATTTCCCATTCTTTCTTGAGTGCGAAAAAAAGCACTTACCAAATCCTCCCGTTGTATGGGCATTGGTACTTAAAATTTTTAATATCTAATGTCTAAATTTGAATGCATAGAGGGGAGGGGATTAACCTCAAAAATAAATTAAAAACTGACGACAATGAAACGGATCTTCAATTAATGTCGCGTCTTGAAAATGGGAACTCGTAACTGCGTCGTCGCTTCCGTAGCCTGCATTCGTAGAAGTAAGGCACACGCTGCCATATATTTTATTGTTTTTTTTAATACTTTGCACGTCATGGTTGAGAAGAGAATTGTTGGAGGTAAAAAGGTACGTACGATTTGGCGTGAAAGGAAATTACACCTGCCGACTAATAATTTTTATGGTGTTATTTACGACAGAGCATTATATATTTTCTAAAAATTGAATCCCACACCAGCACACACGGCACAACACAGTACGTCGTCTGAAATCTGTTGACGTCAAGGGAGGGATTGAAGAACTTAAAATTGTTTACTGCGGCCTATGGAGTGGTGGGCATGTGGGTATACAGCAGACTTTGTACAATAAAAACACGAGTAAATTACAAATGCTATTAATTACAGATTAAATAACTAGCATGATTTATTTTATGAGCTGGAAGTCATAACAAGATGTATTTTCCAAGACTCAGCCATGCCGTAAGTCAAAATGCAAATAGAATCTTGCATTTGCATGTATGTATTTGTTCAAAGCCAATGTCCGCTTGCTTTTACATGGCGTGTTCTGGAGTCCGGTTGTAAAAAACCCCCGCCCGGATTCATATCTCATTTCCGTCAGTAATTTGCAATTTTAGTTTTCCTTGCAATTAGTATGGAGAGCAATGGTCATATTTTTGGAGGCAATTATGTACTCTTACATCCCATGTGATTGTGATGTGTTTATTTTTCTACCACATGGAGCGCGGGAATTAGAACTGATTCACTAATTTGCCTTTCAGGAAAAAGGTCACTGGGTCAAAGCTGGGGTGTCGCAATTATCACATAATACCGCAAAAACACATAAATGCGTAAATTCCCGGAAACTGCAATGAACTGCAATGCAATGGTTCTGGTTTTCTCATTTCCCGTTTAAGATGTTAGTAGGACGGATATGATGCACTACACAGCTGTAAGGGGAATTATTCCTTCTGTATTTTTATGATTGAAAAGAATATTTTGAACTGCTCTCAAGGATGGGTTTTTTTTAAAAATGATTGTTGGAACTGCTGACGGTGTGTGGGAAAATACAGGTTCTGTCCCTCCACAAGTGTCCCCCTTTTCTTTTCCTTTTGTCTCGAAATAAAATACAGTGGGAGTGAGTGGATTAAAGGGAATAACTTGAAGACGTACTTGGTGAACACACGGGAGGACTCCTTCCTTCAAAATGTCTTGGATGGGGTCAAGTGGAAAGGTCTCATGCTCTTATTGTACAGGAACAAATAAGTATTATATATGTGTGTATTTGTCCTCTGAATGCATTAGCATTGAGTTATTTCAAATGTAAAGTAATTGACGGGGTGGAGGTCTGGTCGTTGTATGGTTCAAAAGGGTTGGATTTAAATTCCCCCTCCTTTGGTTCGTTGGTGAAAGGGTACATGGGGGCCTTGCAGGGGAAGGCAATGTGGGTTGGTTGTCGTTGTTGTGAATGGGTTATTTTAAACAGAGTACATTTTGTAACGGTTGAAAATATATGTATGTACATATGAGCTTGCCCTTTTCATTCAGATGTTTGATTCAAATGTTCAAATTTATAATTGAATATAGATCCTTTACAATTAAACGGGAGTCGATGCATTAATTAATGCACTTCTTATGAAGTTTAGGCATCAGGTGCAGGGAAAATACTTGAGAAGAAGCTATATACTCTCAATTCTGAAGAAGTTGGCTTGGGACTTGAAGAAATTCATCCAAATCTTCAAAAGTATTTTGAGGTTACTGCTCAGGTTTTAGGACAGCCGCCGCATTGCCCGCCTTCCTTCGTCCTCAGGTGTTCGGTGTTCAATTCAATTATGAGAGTATGGGATATGGGAGTCCTTCAAATCAAATATTACCGCCGGTTTCCTCCCTGCTGTGCTTTTCTTACAGCTCATTCTCAATTGGGTCACTTCCTTTGGGTTTTCACCGGTTTTCGGCTGGCTTCTAAGTATATATCGCCCTTGGTCTGAATAATCCTCACACAAATTGTCTGTCTGTGAATAATATGAAGTAGGGGACATATTTAATTTAATTGAACTGAGCCAGAGCAGCAGTGATTTACTATGTGCTATCTCCTCTTGGGAAAACAATGCCCGAGTAAATTAGCCGGATCCAAAGTTGACATTGGCACAGTTGATGAATCCTCTTCTACTAGGGAAGGTGGATTGGCCCTGGCATATCCTAATTACAATGTTTTTTTTATCTTCCTTCCTCTTCCGAGGTCATCCAAGCAAAGTAGATGAAGTGCCTTGTTTCTTTTCTTAGAGATTTTGAAATCATTTCTTGAAATAACAAGGAAAAGCAGGAAGACGCCACGCAGACACGAGCTTGTACGTTTATTCTGTAACTTGTTGAGTGACAAGGAGCAAGCCCAAGGTATCTCTTTTTTTGTGGGTGCAAGGAATTAGGTCGCTTGTCTATGGATTGACACACTTTTGCTTTACTGGGCAGGGACGAAAGGAGTTGATTCTGTGTAATGATTTTGAGTGGTGGGGATTTTCATAGGACCTTAAGATGTAAAAGCTCCTTGACTTCATTATTATTTAAAAATGAGTGGAAGCTCGGCTCTGGCTCCTTCAAGACGCTAACACTGTTTGCTAAGGTAGGAAAACGATTATTGCATTTCCTAGCAGCCATACCTCAGGTTTTTTTGGGATGAAAACGTGGACTTGCATATCCATGGATCGGTGACCCCTTTCACCCCTTGGATCTTCCTCTTCTTATCTAAAGATGGTAAATGCATATACAGTTTACCATATGGAGGGGAAGGGGATTGATTTATTCAAACTCATGGATGAACATTAAATCCTTCGCGACTTGAAGTCTATCTTAATTGCTGGTAATTTTTTTAATTTTTGTGGTGAATGGTTTAATGACTAAGCCACACACATTCAAATCATTTCTTAAATTTATGAATGGATGGATGCATGTATGTCGATCGTGGCTCAAATGCACAGTTAGCATATGTACGGGCACGAGGCACAGTCATAGCCCACTTGAAGAGATTCATTCCGCAAGATTTTGAGGCAGGACAGTGAGTGGAGTGTGCTAAAAGTTTGGCAATGCACATTGTCTGAATTATTTATTATTGTTGAGGTGGGCCTTATTATAGTAGCTGTCTGCATTACGGCATGAGGCACGGACGACCTCATCTTAATCTAAGTATGTCAGGAGTGGAGTTGAGCAAATGGAGCCAAAGTCTTGTTCCCTCCCTCTCTCATTTTAAAGCTACACTTCATAAAAATATCTTATTTGCTGTGGTGAAATAATGTATGAACCTCCAATTAATCCGTCCATCTGAGTATTTTTCGTATTCAGAACTCTTTCATCCTTGCCATACACTGGCTTTAAAAAAATCACAAATGGATGGATGGAACTAATGTGTGGTGGATGGATTCATAGAAGGTGGCTTGGTGGCTTGTAGTCAAATGTGATAAGATATGGACGGGTTTGACTCAAACCGCAATTCGGGCGTCGAGTTTAGCCAGTCTCCTCATCAAGTCGACGCAAATTAAAACGCCACATACATGCATGACGGAGTTTATCGGACTTTGCCACGCTAAGCAGCCACGCTTAAATCCAATTTTGCATGTATATATTTTGCACAGGCAATCTAAGGCATCTCATCAACAATTCTAATGCAAACCACATCCATACCCACATACAACCAACAATGAGTAGATATTCTGTACGCATAATAATGTCATGTTTGCTGTTGCTGTGAAAATTAGAGCACTTGAGTTGTAATGGAGATTTTGAATATTTTTCTTGTCTCGTAGCTTGGCTACAAACTGACTTTCAAGAACAAGAGATTTTGTATTCAAGGGAGTGACAATATATACTATGACAATGACAGTGACGAGGACATTTGTTGGGCATTAATTTAAGGTTTGTCCATGATATTTTTAACTGGTTTTTAATTGTTATGTCTTTTTTGGATTTTTAGGGCTGTCACTGATCCTCGGGACGGGAAACGGGTGGCTTTGAAGAAACTTCCGAATGTGTTCCAATCTTTGGTGTCCGCCCGTCGTGTTTGCAGAGAACTACGGATGCTGTGTTACTTCAAACACGACAATGTCCTTTCCGCCCAAGACATCCTACAACCGCCGCACATAGACTTCTTCCAGGAAATGTAAGTCAGTGGGCCGGGAGTACTAGACATACATATAATTTTTATGGTCGCACTTTTTTTTGTTATTAATTGTAATTGCAAGAAAAAACGAGTGCTTGTGTTGAAGCTCATCTTCATCACTGATGGATGGATCCCGCCTCCGTCCGAATTTCTCTTCCTTAAATAACCCATTAAATTCTCTTCTGCTTCAAACGGTACTGATGCAATGGCGGAGGCGGATCACGAAGATGAAATGTCTCTCGCACATCATTAAATCTGCCTCCTCCTTGGGAAATTCGTGCCTCGGGATTTCTTAAAAAGGTTACGAGGAACGGATTTGTGAATGAAATGGGACCGGAGGTGCCCTGAAACTACTGTACATATTCGCAATCGCATTCCAAATGAAACTTGAAGGGAATCCATGAAATTAATTCCATCTGTTTTTTTTTTAAATTTACAGCTACGTAATCACCGAACTGATGCAGAGTGATCTTCACAAAATCATAGTGTCCCCCCAACATTTGTCCGCTGACCACATCAAAGTCTTTCTCTATCAAATCCTGAGAGGTGAGTTTAATAAAAAAAAGAATGTTACTATAGTTGCATTAAATATAGATTGGTTGGGAATTCCTGAGGATCAACACGTGCTACCCGAATGTTTGCCTTTAAGTTTGGCCGATAAGTGCATGGATTCAGACGGTCGCTATGTTATGTCCATTACAAGTTCTGTGAACTTTCCAACTCTGTCCCTGCTATTTTGATTGCACTTCACATGTGGAATAGGATTTTGTGGAGTCCGTTCATAGGGTGAAGGATTAGATTGGCTAAATACCAGCTGATAGGACGGATTCCAAATACATGGGAATTCTGTAGTTAGCCCACACCTGGTCTAATAATAAAAATAATATCCCATTCCGCCGCCTCCATGAACAGACTTTCACCCTATGACCAAAAGCTGTATTTTTACACTCATGAATATTAGTGCTAACAAATTAAACTCCTCCTGCAGTAATAACAATAATATCTGATGCCCGTGCGTCATTGAACACATTTAGCATTGATTTGATATTTCCGACAAAACAAATTAGATTTTTAGTTCTTGTGATGAAACATCAATTTGCCGTCTTAGAAGTTACATGGGAAGAAAGCCCTTCTCCAGTCCTATAAAATTCCCATTTATTCTGTTCGTTTGATTTGATTTGGAAAGAACTTTATGGAAATTTGTTCTTGTTCCACGCCCCACGTGAAAAGTCATCGAAACTTTCCGAACCAATCACGTGATTCAAATTGAATTTATTAACTTTTTGGCGTGGGATGGAAATAATTCGAAGGTTATGACTGTACCGTCAGCACTATAAAAATTAACTGGGCTTGACGGACACAATATAAATGAGTAGGAGTAGTACAAACGAAGTATAGTAGCTAGCAAGCGTCGAATATCCGTGAGAAAATCTTTCCAGGATTTACAAATTGGGGGCTGGGCTGAGTTTTTATGACTAGTAATGAGGATTGCTGGTTAAAGATTAAGAGATGTAAATAGGAAGAAATGACACAAATGACCCTGACCCGACTCGTTGTTTTGCCTTGTTGATTTTCCTCCGATCTGATTTCCCTTGCCCTTGTATTGGAAGGAACCCAAGGTTCTCCTTTATCTAACAACCAAGATTAAATTAATAATGGCCCAAACTCAAGTTGAGTTAAACCGAGGCTGGAAAGGGGATGGACTTTGACTGAATGGGCGGCAAATTACTGTAGAAATATAATAAGTGTGTTCCGTCCATCCTATTCTCCAGCTAATAATTCTAGACGCCGCAAAACAGCTAAAGGTCGACGTGGAAGTTTGCTCGCTCAAATCCAATCTGAATTATTTCCAGGTATTTTGTAGTCCCTATGTGCGTTGCGTAGGGATGTTCAGGATCCACCATGAAATGCCAACTTAATTAAGATAGCACTTCCTATTTAATGAATTAACCCTTAATTTTAACGACGTGACGTCCGAGCAACATTGACTTCTCCAGAGGCTGGTTGCTTTCGTAGAATACGTGTACGTAGATACGCACACGGGATACGGTGATGGGACCGAATGAAGTTGGTGAATAAATCGTGGGCGGATTAAGGGAATTCGACTTGAAATTGTAAAACAGCAGCTAAGGCTTACGGATGATGCATACAGTGAGACAATTAGATATCCATAAATTACAAAGCATATAACATCTAAATAGGGTTTGTAGGGCATTGAATCAGACATGTAATGAATTGAATCTACCATCCGTATTGTAATGAATAGGATGCATCGAATTGATGATTTTCATTCGGATTTTGTGGTGTGGAAATTAAATATTTACCCATTCTTGGGGTCGGGTCATGAGTTTGAAAGGTGGTCGGTCGTTTGTATGATTTGGATTTGATTGAAGTTGTATAATTAAGAATCCTTTGAATTGAGTTAATTTTGGATGTTTATGAATTCCAGGTTTGAAATATTTGCACTCTGCTCGGATTCTTCATCGTGACATCAAGCCTGGAAATCTGTTAGTGAACAGTAATTGTGTGCTGAGGATTTGTGACTTTGGACTAGCTCGCGTCGAGGAACCAAACCCTTCAAAAGCCATGACGCAGGAAGTAGTGACCCAGTACTACAGAGCCCCAGAAATCCTCATGGGAGCCAAACACTACACGAATGCTGTCGACATGTGGAGTGTTGGATGCATTTTTGCTGAGCTCTTAGGCCGAAGAATTCTTTTCCAGGCCCAAACCCCAGTTCAACAAGTGCGTCTCTCCGTTTTTTTCCATTTTATTTTATTCATAATTCAATCTTCAATCCCTCCGTCGAACATAACTCACAATTTCCCTCATTTTCTGTTCCCCTATTATATGTCCATCTGGCTGGTCATCTGTCCGTCCGTGCGTAAGGAAAAAGACGTCATGGATGTCACATATGATCCTTTACCACATCAGACCCTTTCCATTTTTAACAAATAGCAAATGGACTACCCTCCTCATTAATCCATGATACCCCATCCTTAATTTTGAGCTAAATGTTTAACTTGACGGAGCAGCCTTATTTTATTTTGAATACAAGAAACTCCTCATCATGTTTCGTTACTCTCTTTCGTTCGCGTGCAATATGCAAATCCACTCCCTAATTTCCGACAGGATGATAAAAATTTTGGATTTGGAGGGGGAAGGGGTATGGGAGACACGGCCCGAATCATTTCATGACAATGGGGGTTGAGAGGAAGGCGATTTATTCGTCTGAATCCTGTGTATATGTATACATGATAATATTATAGAACCTGGAAGCATTAAACTGGTTGGGAATTGAGAGTCGGAAAGGTAGCGGAGGGAAGGGGGGATTTGGAAAGGGCATCCAGCCCCCAAACAACTGAAAATTAAAATGATGAATTGAAAAGAGTAGGGATCGAGAGCCAAATGTCCGGGATTCTATTGTTGTTGAGGACTGTAATTATTGATTTCGGGGAGATGTCCATATGGTCCAATAGGCTGACAGAACAAACCAAAGTTTCCAAATCCTTTTTTTTATTTCCTTTTCATCCGTGTCATTGGCTCATCATCATCGTTGGAGCTCAATTCCCTCAATAATCGCATCATTACGCACTTGAGTCAATTTTTAATTAAAATGAAAGCTTCTCCGATGCCTGCTGTCCACTTCAATTTTTCTTCTTAATTAAAATCATCCTCCCCGGAAGGGAAAGGATATTGTGAATTTCCTGAAACACGTGAGGAAATCCAGTTTTGTAAGTAAAGGAAGAAACCTAATAGTTTATTACGTTGAGTTTAGCTTTGTAAACCGTTGCTGACAACCCGGGTATCTCACCGAGTAGAATTTTTTTTTCTCTGTCCAACTCCCGGGATTCCCCTCTCCCTCTTTCCTGCGTTAGATGCGTGTGTGCGTATTGCGTGAGGGAACACAATGCGTTATTCCCGATTACAGCCGCATGGAAAACAGACCGAACTTTCACGCAGGGAACTTGGGAAAACCCGAAAGGAACAGGAAAGAGCCGAGTTGAACGAGACCTCCGTAAAAACTTTACCATCTGAAATGAATGGTCCGGGTTTTTGAGTGTCTGGTTGTTAGAATTTGGTATTCCGTTTGTCCGAACCAAAGGGGGGACAGGAAATATGGGTTGGTCCGGATGAGACATGGAAAAAAAATTGAGGGATCCAAACAACGGACGACAGCCCATATTGCGTCGGTCAGGGTTTATGGAAATGATAATTACATTTAACATTGTAGAGATGAGGGATCGGATGTGTGGAAAAGAGCTCTCATGTAATAAAATTTAAATTTGATTTACAGCTGGATTTGATATCTGATCTGTTGGGAACACCGAAATTGGATGATATTCGGTTGGCCTGCGCAGGAGCAAAAGCACATATGCTCAAGAAACCACACAAGGCCCCAGCATTGGCAGCTTTGTACACGCTATCCCCTCAAGCCTCACCGGAAGCTGTGCATCTTCTTTGTCAAATGCTCGTCTTTGATCCCGTAAGTGTCTTACTGCAAATGAATCTTATGGATTTATTGGGTTGATTTGAAAGCGGAGCTTATTCTCTTCACCATTTAGTATCAATGGGGTAGGGATGAGAACAAATTGTTTGGAAACACGTTTTTAGTTGGAAGGGAATTATTCTTTCTTATTGGGAAACTTGATATCAATATTTCTGGTTTGGGATGGATGTTGGTTGGTAAAGTAGTTTTTTTTATATTCAAGAAAACTCATAACAGTTCACGTCCTAGTAATTGATCTCCACCACAAAAACAGTTCACGGGATTATAATTTTTGGGTAAAAACAGTTGCCTTGAGTTACTTCAATTTGACGCGAAGGAGCACGGCTTGAGCTTATGACATGATTTTGTTTTAGGAGCACAGTATTACGTTGGCAGCCAAGCACTTGTTTTAAGTTGTTAGTGTTACGTTAAGGGTTTAAAAGTAGGGCAGTCAGGAATCAACCAAGTGTTTCCATTACTCTTCCTACCGCACTTCATCTTCTTTATTTGAAACTTGTATTCACTCACCAGGCATGACTTTACAGGTCTATTACGGAGCACAACTTGATTGAAACTAAAATGCTGCACGAGGGATTGAGAGAGTAACATTAGCCCTTGTCAATTCCTCTGCGGGAAAAAAGTAATCGAAAAAGGAATTGCTTGTTCAAAATCATGGCTGATGCATTTATATGAACATTGGTCCATAATCAAACCTGAATGCTATAAATGCAATGTATTGTTATGGATTTGAATCGCTTCATTGTTTTTATTTATTAAAATGAGAGAAGAGGACAAAGTGTATTGCGAAATTTAACTGCACATGCACAATGCATCGCAAATGTAGTTTTATTAATTATTTAAAATGTTTTACAGGCAAAACGTGTGTCAGTTGAAGATGCTCTTAATCACCCTTACATCGACGAAGGGCGTCTTCGCTTCCACTCTTGTATGTGTCGGTGTTGTCGGACTTCATCCACAGGACTTCGTGTTTATGTTCCTGACCTAGAACCTTGCGCTGAGGTTCCATTTGATGATCGTTGGGAAAAGAAGATGATGTCATTGATGCAAGGTAGGTCAAGCTAGCTATTCTTAAAACAGTGGAAGGAAGGAAGGTATGGCGAAATCCAAAAGAAGAACCTCTTAAAAAGGCAATTTGGCAATTTGAAGATCATTTTCCAAAACATGTTTCATTTTTTTAGTGTTACGTACTACGGTTTACTGCCCGAAAACCAAGATTTGTACAGCAGAAATTAATATTTAAAAGTTTTAACATTTCATTTTTATTATTTCATTTCAGTCAAGGACGAATTGTATCGCCTCGTGTCCGAGCAGGCTCAGAACAATCGGACACCACTTTGTATCAACCCTCACTCAGCAGCTTTCAAGAGTTTTACCAGGTATACTAAAAATTCATGAATAATATATTTGAAAATATTTGCGATTCAATTGCTACTAAGAGGTGGAAATGAGGGCATAATGTATGGAAATATTCAAGTACTGGAACCCCATTAATTAGTGCACGACCTTAGCTATTCATCGAAGGTTGTGTACTGCGCATTGCACCTTCGCAGTTATCAATTAAGGCCAATTATTGGTGTGCTGAAGAATGTTGGAATCCCAAGAAATTGTAATCAAAACCTGTCGAACTCCGAATTCGGGGAAGTGCTCGCCGCGTGACATTTGTATTCCGGGAAAGGAGAACCTTGAAAACTATGACTATGGCACTGACATTTGAGGGAGACTTTCCATTTGTATTCTCTGGAATTGGAAATGTATCATCATTAGGAATTGATAGAATAAATAACATACAATTCTTGGACCTTCTGCGCTACATGTCGTTTGGTATGCAAAGCCTACTAAAATGTTTAGAAACCAACTAAAAGCATTTTGTGAATTTCCTAATGGGTGGAGGGCTGAATTGGCAGGCTCGTGGAGGACTGAACCTTTGCAACATTTAATAAAAATTAAATTAATTTAATAATATCTGTTATTAATTTGCTTGGACAGCCTTTCCCTTCAAATTCCACTGATTAGGGCATGCCACATCCGTATTTACAGCTCACAAGCAAATGTGGTATATTGTGTTGTTGCAAATATTACAGTTCAGCTGAGTTCATGTTCATGTCCATGACGAAAAGTGAAGTCACAATTCAAATAGCACAAACAGAGCACTTGCTTTTTTTGTAGGATGTGAGAGTAGGCGTCAAGCACGAGGAAAAGTTTGAGAGTTTTTGCATGGGGTTGGAGAAATCAAGAGAGGTTAACCCCGTACACAGCGTTTCGTACTTGATTTGCATGGGATGGGAATGGAGATATAGTTTGTGAAAAGATTTAAGGAGTCAAATTATAATATGTACACGAAAGAAGCACAAGGGGGTTGGGAATTGTGCATCGTATTTGCCAAATACAAACCCGGTTGCTAATCCAAAAAAGATATTTTCATAGCCTTTCTCTTCTTGCTCAACAAAAAAAGCAACAACGCGAGAACTTTCAACATTAAAGGGATTTGTCAATGGGTTTCAAACCTATTACCAAGAAAGTTAAAATTTAGAATTGCACGATTCATGTTAAAATATGTTTCCACGTGAGTCACTTGCTAATTAATCTTTATTTTTATTCACAGCTCGACCGTCGCCCATCCTTCGGAGTTACCGCCATCCCCGCATCAATGGGAGTAGCTGTGAAGCTTAGCTTTAGTTTGCAAAAATGACTTTGACTGAATCACTATCACATATAACAAAACTTCTTGGAGATTTTTTTTTGTTTGTATCTTGAATTAAATGGAGACCTACGATTAGATGTTTGTAAACCCTCTTGGCTAACTGACGATGTTGTACTACTAATTACGGATTTAAGTGAGAAAGGAAACGGCGAATGAAAAAAAGGCATCGAATTTAAAATGGAATTCTGGACGGCGTAACTGATCAAAGGAAACACAAAGTATCCAATGCTGAAGTCTGAAATCGTCTCGCAAAACAGGAATCGTCATTAGAAGAATTTGATAATTATCACGTGGATTCGGCTTCAATTTGTACCTTGTACTTTGTACTTATTAGAAGTACACGAGTTGCGCAAATTTAGATGTTTAGAATGTGTAAGATTTTTTTGGGAGACAAAATGTTGTAAAATTTTTAGAAGAAAAACGATTTGTGTAAATCGAAATTACCTCCCAAGCTCACTCACCGTCCATCATAAAATTCAATTCACCTCTCCCTTCCCAAATTGCTTGTTCAAAAGGAATTAACCTCAAGACTTTTTGGTGTAAAATGAGAGGCCTCTTTCTTGATTTGAATTTGCTTCCTCCCATTTATTTTGAAATTTAGAAAAACGAGGAGACAAATGTGCCAATATTATTAGGGTTTTGTCATGGTACGCACGTAGTATTCGTAAAGTATGCTGTTCGACTCGTCACTCAAATTCTAAATGTACAATTCTGGAATTTGTGTGTAATGAATTGACTGCTCTGCGCAAGGATTAGGAATTGTGGCCTGATGCTAGTATAGGATTTGGGCTTGGAGCTTGTAATATCTTTAGTGTAGTTTTTTAAAGTAGTGAAGGAAAGTGATACACACTTTCGGATTTTTGGTCTATGTGACGGTTGACCTTCGTGTGTTTTTTGAAGGGCAAAATTATACCTATCATTACATATAAATTATAATATCTGTAATTTAGTTGGCTAGCTGAGTCGAGGGACTGTGGAGACCCATCTGCTTACTATGTACTCGGCCTCCATTGCTTCTACAATTTGTGTGCGCCTAAGCACTATACTATTGTACTCCTTATTCTAAATTGTGAGGATTTTTTAGTTTAGGGGCGTTCCTGATGTACCGCCAAAGGCACTATGTCCAGGGAAAAGATTTGTAACAAATCACAAAACTCTGTCTTTGAAAATCAAACCCGACCTTATCAAAATGCACCAATTAATCCGACGAAAATCAAACATTTTCTCCCAATCCATGCAAACATTATTCATTTTAGACTTAGAAAATGTTTTCTAATTCGCTTGAATCGGAATCAATAATTTTTCTTGCTTTAAAGTTTAAAGTCTGAGGCGATTTACTGGTATGTGCTAAATTGTAAGTTAACACTAATCAGTGATAAAAACACATTATAAAATCACTCCTAGAAAACCCGTGTTAAGCCGTGCCTTCTGCTTTTCAAGTTCAGAGAATAGCATCCAAATAGGAAATGATAAATGTTTGATGTGAAAATATAAAATTAACCAACAACAACGATCGTTCTGTCGTCGTTAACCAAAAGGTGGGGCTGAAGGGAGAGACAAAGAACTACTGTAACAGATCTCAAAAAAAAATCATGATATAGAAAGTAGGTAAAAATTACTCCTTAGACGTACTAAAAAGAAAACATTGTTTATTCATACACTAACAAACGCTATTTGTATAAACTCGTGTAGGTCGTTTTTTTCTGTTTTTTTCACTTGGTAGTTTGTAAATGTGCTAGTTAAGGAGGGAAACGCCTTTCGTGTACGTATAAGAAATACGTAGAAAAATATAAAAAGAGGGTGGTAGTTAGTAGTTAGCTAATTGAGATGGACTACGAAGGCTAATATACCTTTTTTTCAAACCATTTCTTGTAAGTATACAATGTGATTAGCTGTTTAGTTAAATTTTGATTTAGTTTACCTTAAACTAAATATGACACGGGCAGCCAGACAGGGATTGGAGGCGCTGAGCTGCACTTTAGATAACAGAAAAGATCAGCTCTTCATCTTTAATTCTGTAATTCTCATCTCTTGTCTTCTCTTCCCTCGCATTTGCATGAACGTTGCATTTAGAACCTAGTATTTCAAGCTAGGTTATTTCTTAAGTGTTCTTCCACCTGTTTATTTTTTATTGTAGAACGGAGTATTTTGTCTTGCCATTTGTTTCAATTTGTTTTTGTCTGTTTCTTAGCGCCGCAACGCACGCATTTTATACTTGACTGAGGAGTAGCGCAAATTGCATTTTCACCAGAATTTTTTTGTTCAGAGGAACTTCACAGTACGACAGATGACCTGCTCATTCTGTAGAAATTAATCTTTTCAAGTTCTACCTGCTCAACTTATTTATTGTAACTGATCTATTGGATTTAACGATTTCCTTTCCAGGGCTAGTAGTTTTGAAAATGAGACGAGTGACGGTGTGCAATTCAATTGAAAGTTACAAACTTTTGTTTTATTGCGAAATTTCACTTGCCTAAACTGACACTTAACGGAGTTTCTCCTTGAGTTCTGAATGCTAATTTTGTATAACTTTTCGCTGCTCGTGCGAGTAAAGTTTTATGCGAAAATTATTTGAAGGCAGGTATTGTGTGTAACTGCCAAGGAATTTCTCCCCAATTGTTTGTTGCCTCCTCATCTTTCAAACTCTCATGACCAGCTTGCCCTCTGGTAATCTTAACACGTATTACTAACAGCATATGTTAATCCAGGGCTTTTGTTGAATGCTCTGTCTTCATTGTTGTAGTATTATTACCAATTTGTTATCCCATTTAGTTTATTCTGGCGGCAGTTGTCAAGAGTTCATTTAGTTACTACTAACGAAGTGAAGTCAAGAGCATGTTAATTATAATTCTCCTATTTGATCAAATGTCTCGTACCACTTTACTCGTCTACAATGTATGACAAATTAATGAATAGTGTGACTAAATAAAAGTATAGTCATATATTGTCTATCATTGTTGGCTCAAAATTATTTACTTCTCGGAACATTACATATGAGTACAGCCATATTTAGTATTTAAAAAACTTGGCAAGTTAATTCATAATTCAAAACGGCATGCAGTAAAATTTTGAAGAGTTCACATTTAAATAACTGGAGCGAAGTTACGCACCGATTAAATAATGAACTGACATTTGAAAGGCAAAATCAATACTGAGATCACTTGTCTAGTCTTAAAACTCTAAACAAGCAATAAAATACATTAATCTGCAACCACACGTCTATATGAAATTGACAAATCCGTAGGTTTGGTAGTTTTATACAAATAACAACAAATTAATTGGCCGACAATTTTTTATATCCTGGATTTAACCAAATAACTTACGAAATAACTTTCATCCTAACTTGTAATTTTACTAATGCTACTTTCTCCCATCTTGCAAAACTAATAACCCTTGCAGTCACCGCCACTGGCAACACAACATTCTTGTGAAATACAGTTTGCTGGGCAAGTTTCACCAGTATTGCACTGGACTCGCGCTCCTACACAATGAGTCCATACAAAAAATGAACTTATTCGGCATTGACATTTATAACCAGCCACAGATGAACCTCTTGCAATACGACATCCTTTCTTTGTAGGTTGGTAATGACATTCACAGTGCTCATCCATGTGTGGTTTGGCTTCACCTTAAAATCAAAGAAAACATTACAGAAACTTCTAAGTTAGTCACAGAGAATGGATTCATTGAAGTGCACAGATTGAAATTCATGTTAACGGGAGGAGCAGCAGCTCCGGGATAAAATCAAGTTCAAAAATCAACGACAATAAAATCCTATAATTCGGAGTGATGTATGATAATAAAAAGTTAAAATGATTACCTTGCGTCAAAACTACAAACAAAGTCACGGATAAAAGTAGAAACACGATTGAAGCCCTCATTTTTTAAATAAATATTTGCTGCTAACAACAATCCGACGAGGACAGATTCGCGTGTTGTTGAAATGAGCCCATTACTCCCATCATGCAGGTTCATTTTATACATTCAAGTACTCCTTGCGTGAAGTAATCCGAAAGTTAAAAGCTGTTATTCCCCTAAAACTTGCAAAACCGTAGGTCACCATAAGATGAAATTTATTGGTACATAAGTTTGAGATCACCTTTCACAAAATCCACATGTTTACTACCTTTTCTAGCTACTACGTACGTAGTAATTAAATCCTCAGGTAACTTGCAAAAAGAGAGCATACACGATACGCATAATTCCATACGGCACACTTCAAGATCCTTTGTTGCAATCAAATGACTCACTGCTCTCACTCGTCAGTTCTGTAAATTAACTAATACGCTTCTTGCTATCTTGCTCTAAACAATGACATGAACTTGATTTATAGAATGGAATATTGACTTTAAATATTAAAGTAGCATTCATAACTTCGTCGGTTTATTTACTGCTTATAAGCTCTTGTATGTTATTCCTTATTTGAAATTTTTGATTCAAACCCGGCCGGATGATGGCAAACACCGCATTTGGACCACAGTTTTGCTTTGCAGAGTTCAAAATGAGAAGTAGGGAACGCAAAACTACTCCGATTGCTAAGACCGGTTCGTTCTCTGAGAAAGGAATTATTACCAGTACCGCAGACAAAACCTAAAAATTCGATTCTCAGGTTCTTATTTTGAAGTTCATCGGACTCTTTCATAAGGCATTTTGAAATGAACTCTATATAGTCGCTAGTTTAATTTCCTTCACTCTTCTATCTCTTTAAGAATTACCATCTCGCATTTTATGCTTCAATTGTGCTAGTTAGTAGTTGGTGAGTTTCAGGAAATCGACAAATAGAAATTCATTTAAATCCGCAAAACTTGAAATTGAAGTGAATTATAAATGGCATGCTCAAGCAGCAATTTTGTCTGTGTACAAGTACCGCATAAAAGCCTAAAATACTGTGTATCAACATCAGGTCTGCTCTTTCTCTACAACCGGGCCTTATGTAAATTACACTCCACACACATAACTTAAAAATTGCTGTTGCATGTTGCAATTTGCAATACACGTAAATTATCCTTCTTTTTGCTTTCCAGTTTAGTCGTAATTGCTAGTCAAGTCCAATAAAGCATACTTTCTATACTCTTTCCAGTTTTCATTTCGCTTGCCCAGAAACATGGGCATGAAATGACTATATCTAAAACACCAGTATCGTTTTATGAACATTGCTCAATTTTCCATCCACTTCGAGTTCGAATCTGATATCGCTTGTTGCTTGTGTGTGAAACAAGATTACCAAGTCGGGTTCAAAATCAGCTTTATTTAATATTAGAATGAAAATAACTCATCTCCTGATGCAAATACAAGCTCCAGTGACTAGCGTTTGAGTGTCATCTCCAAGACCAAGTTGACATAATTCATTGTGACCTCAGCTGTATGTTAGTCATCATCTGAGAAGCAATCCGCTTTCCCAGGATAAGCTTAAAAATTTCAGTGTAGGGTGCCATTCTAGTCTAAATCAAAATTTTAAAAATGAATTTGTCAAATCTGTGGCAGAGTGTATCGATTTTGAATTTCATTGAAACAAGGCTGGCTGCCGAATTGTCCGTATGTGCAGTCCCTCCAGCACTATTTGAGCCTATGGAATACACCTCATCGAAGTTGGTTTGGTTCGTCAAATCGACGATCGACAGGTTTTCTTGACCCATGGTCCATGTAAATTAAGCAACTGAATGTTTGGCTATTCATCTGCTCTGCCAACTTAACATTGTCCATTACTAGCTTATAGCTAACCAAACTAAATTAAGGTTTGCCAGTAACTCCTCGTTTATCAGGCCAAAATTCTTCCAATTATCTAATTGCTGAGATCCACATATCCAGACGAGTGTATCGAAGTTTCAGCAACTTGTTGTAAGCGATTTGGTTTGGGTATAAGTGTTTGACCTTTAAGTCATTCATAAAAGAAAATTGTTGGGTTTTTGTTTTTTCAAAATCCTGCACTTACTGCACCGGCTTTTTCACTTGGAAATTTGGAATGGGTTGACTTGAATGATGAATTTTGAATTTTGGGGGAGTCAGACTGTAGCATGCAACGTCGCCTCAACAAAAGATGTTAGACAAGGGCAGTCTAAAGTTTGTTTAATTTATGTACTTTGCGGGTTTTCGTTGCAATGCTGCTTCTCGGATTAGGCCGTGTAAGGCATGTCAACTATCCTCCAAGAAGCCAAAGTTTTCAAAGCCAATATAATGATTGGAATGAACTGAACCACATGGATTGAATGGAAATGTAAAAATTGGTCCAATAGAAAGAAAACTTGCCTTGAACTGTTTTGAAGTTGCGATCATCCAAAATGTAAGATTCGACTCGAAGTCAGGATTATGTGGTCAAAGAGCGCTGCAGTGGCTTAAAGTGTCTAATCGTAATCGTACTTGATTCTGTATCATGAGAATAATACTGACTTAAGTAGATAGTTCAAGGATGCTTCGCATATTGTATTTAAGATTGGTTACAACATTACCTGCGCAGATTATCTATTTTCAATTGATTCACACTAGCTTTCCTTGTCCTTTTTGAGGATTTGCAGATAAATCCTGCCTCCTAATTTTTCTCATCCAAGCAGTCAGGTCGAGTGTCTAATATTTGATAACATTTTTGTAAAATTACAGCGGAGTGAAATTTTTTAATATTTAATTTGCGACTGGCTTAACCATTTGGTTAATAACTTAATCCAAATAATTTATTTACCCATCAAATTTTAAGTGTCTCTCATTTGTGTCAAACGTGTCAAATCCAAAACCATCATGCGTGGTTCTGGCAGTGAACTCAAATTAAAGTTAATGATGCATTTGATAATTTTTTGAGTGGTGCTATAGAATTGAGCATCCAGATGTTCGTTCTTGTATGGGCCAGGTTCGTCAAGTGCCAAACTCCATTGTGAAATCGAAATTGTCATGTTTGTTTTGTTGAATTAAAAAATTCCATCAAAATAGTGAAATTATTGGTACTCAAGATATTGAATTGAAGGGTGGATTATGGAGCAGGTGATCGCTGTTTCCTCAGTTGTATGTTGTATCGTATCTTTTTTCAAACTCATTCATTACTTGTGTACAACTTATGGTTAATTGAAATGCATATATAATCGGCGTTTTCCAAATTAATCCCACACTAAATCCAACGAAAGCATAGGACTTTAACCAAACTTAGTTTTCTCCCTGATTTAAAAATGGGAAGTATAGCTTGGTTGTCTGGAATAGCCATAGGCATTATTTTGTTATTTGACTTATCTCATGGGTTTGTCTTGAACACTGAGTCCGCAAATTGTAAGACCACTTTGTTACCAATAACCTTTTACCATTTGATCTTGACTTGTATACATTTCTTACAGATTCCATTGCTGCCGAATCTTGTGGAACAGGTCAAAGTGGGCGCTACTACTTTCCAGTCCCATGTCAATCCCCTCAAGGTTCAATCAACCTCTACTATACTCAATATGACGCCAATCGTGCCCTTCCAATATCTACGACTACATATCACGATAGCATGAATCATCGTCAACTCGTGAACAGAATTGATAATTTCAGGGCTTGGGATTGTCCTCAACTTCCTGTCCCATCCGTCCAATCCGACTGCTCCAAAACGTACAGAATGACAGCGGCTCAACAAGCAAAGAGTGGTTACACCTCCTTTGACCGCGGTCATATGGTTCCAGTTAATCCATACAGATTTCATTCAGATGCTGTAGACAGGACATTTTATTGTGTCAACATTGCACCCCAAGAACCATACACAAATCAAAATCCATGGTTCACCGTTGAGGACAAAGTTCATAGACGAACTACGGCTGGTTATGTAATGACGGGGCTTTGTGGTTCCAACAGTGCGGATGGAGTGACAGCGGACGGTGTCCAAGTTCCGTCTTGCTTCTGGAAACTCCTTTGCTACAAGCAGGGGACTCAAACTCATGTTGTTGGGTTCATCGGGGAAAATGCTTTATTTGATAAAACTAATTTGATCCTACAACAGCAAAGACGAGATGAAACCGTGAAGGCTCGATCGCAGGATGAAATAATTTCAAGAAATGGAGGTAGCACGGAGATAATTAAGGCGTGGGCATCAGCTGCACAAAATTTGCTGGGAAATCGGGAAGGAAATTTAGCCCCAAATCCGACAGACTGTGGAAATCGGAGAACTCTTGACCCAGCCATTAGAGACGAGTGGTCGAGGGCTATGTTGGAGACTGATACTGAAGATTTAGAAGGCGTTGATAGATCTTAATTTTTTACCACATTTAATTTTTAACTATATACAACAAATTGTGCATATATTACAAGTACTACAATGACAATCTAACAATAAAGAGCTTTGGAGCGGCTTCTATTTATTTGTAAAATGGGTTTAAATGGCTGCATGCTACCATTATGCATTGTGTGTTGGTCAGTAGAAAAAATTATGGACTAGTATCTACTAGCAGATATAAGTATTTACCGGCAGAAGGCTGCTGGTAGAGTGGATGACGACCAATACTGTAATAAACTGCGGCATGTTTTTTTACCATTAAAATTGACAATAATTAACTGCTTTAAAATCAACTTGGATTGGACTTCTAAATATCCAAAAAATATACGAAATGTTGTTACGTAGTCTCATGTAAGGTAATATACATGATACCAACTCAAGTTAGAAAGAATGCTTATTTTCTGAAAAACGAGAGGCGCTAATTTCATAATGTAAAGTGGCCCTTTCCAAACTTTATTCATTCACTCAATCAATCATCAATCAATGTCGTAAGAAAATTGAGTCTTGATTTCTGCGCATTTGCAGAAAGAACGCCATAGAAAGGTGTGCTAAAGGAGCAAAGCACCAACTGCAAGATTCGGATTGAATTCACCACATGGAATGCTTCCAACTAAATCGTCGCACCGCACACCGAGAAATGAACCGATTTTCCAGTGACTGCGTGGGGTCGGGTTGGTTCAAATAGAAAATGGAATGCAGTTTGTGAATTCACATGGATGCTTTGGGGTGGAAAATCGAGTAATTGGTGGTGCCTGTGTTCTCCACCCCTTCCCTCCCTGCAAAGCAAATGACAAAATCAAAGTTTTGAAGTTTTGGATGAAACTCCCGTTTCCCATTCCCTTGGCCTGGCCAATACAGTAGAGGCCCAAGCAAATTCTCTTTCAAAACAGGAGGGATCGGTAGGAGAAGGTTTTCCTTTCCTCTATTTCCAGTCCAACTTACATGTGTGGAAGACTACGTCCTTTTATCTTTTAACTGAATCCTTTTCCTCCTCATTCACAACGTGGACTTTTCCATTGATCCCACAAATGAGAGCTCTTTGACCATTTTCCTCTCTGATAGTGTCATTCCCACTACTAAACCCACAAGATTCATGTCACAGATTAAAACCTCATCCTTTTACTCCCCTGGAAAACTCCGTGCAACCCTCCATAGCTTTTAATTCAGCTCCGATCCATTGTCAGTAACTCAAATATCATTCCTTCATCAAAATTAGTAATTACTCCGTAGTTGATTTGTACATCCATATGAGCACAACATGCTATTTTGGAATTCATAGGGAGTAATTACAAATTTATGAAGGAATTTGAATATTAATACTTAAATTCAATCATGTAAAATAGCATTAAGAAGTTTATGACTATGTTCTGATGATTTCCGATTATTTATCACAATGTACTGCAAAACATGGAAATTTTGGATGGTTTGTCCGGTACAGTACATGTGCTATTTTTGTTATTGTTCCCATTGAACACATTTGTTTCGTCGTAAAAACAATTGTGGCTAGGCTCATGATTACCGGTGTTGTACAACTTTGGATGTCACCTAAATCAATTCCTTATCTTGAACTTTGTCAACCTGTCATGAATTAATTGCGATAATTAATAGTGCATTTAGCTACGTTCCCGCATTTGCATAAATGGTTTATAGCTGTAGGGAACTCCCTGCCTCGCACACAGAAGGATTTTCTGGCCCTCAAAAAACACACACACACGTCGACTTATCCCATTATCTCCTTATTTATCAATTAAATTACAGTGTCTAGTCCGAAGCCTCGCGCCTACGTACTTACGTACGCAAGTGCACTGCTCTTGGTTGACTGGATTTCCAAATTTCCCTTCAACCAATCACAAAAGCAAATACCTAGTAATAAAATAATGCGTCAAAATCATTTGATGTTTTTCCACTAATTTGTTTGGACATCATCTGCTTTGCACGGAGTTCGTAACATCGTAATATTAAATAAATAATACATGTAATAACAATAATACATGTACACTTGAATTCTATTTGACACTTTTAGGATTCTCATCAGATTAATTCCTTACATATTCCATTGTGGACAGGTAGGCAGGCAAATTTTGAATTGGAAATGTTTGTATTTCCATTTGGAAAGGAAATGAATTACTATAAGACAGTTGCGATTGCAAGAAGCACAGTGCGGCCTTTTTAATAATGAGGGTTGATTGATAACTCCATTTCGTGTGATAAAACAACGTAATGGAGATGGACGGGGTTGATCGGAAGGAGGTCGGTCAAGTCTCTGCGTGACCTCTCCCAAAATAATGTATTTGATAATTCTTGGGATG